>JAUYWV010119025.1:0-11895 GCA_032274565.1 Nematoplana nigrocapitula
GGAATCCGTGTCAGTGGACTCGTATCTGAGGGAGTCCCGGCTCCCCTGACGAGACCTGCTGTACAACAACAACAACATCCGCAGTAAACTGTCCATGAAATAAGACACAAAACTACACATGTTTAAAGCTAGATTCTCACGGGTTTCTTATTCTATGTATTACACTTGACTTATGTTCATATTTATCCGCTATTTCATGTTTTAATAAAAAAATTACACTGGAATTAGTTTGAAAATAATAAGAAAACATCCATCATTAATTTAAACTACATACTTTATTTTCAAAATTCAAAACAAAGAGTTTAATGCATGGTGTGTCAATCACGGTTCTGCAACACTGGATGCATTCTTCAGGTCAATGTTGAGGGTCAGATGTAGGATAAATGGATTGGGGAATAGCCTCCCATTCTTGTCGGAGAACAAAATCCAACTGTGGGTGGACGACCTCGTCGTCTCCCTTGCGTCCCGGAGTTCATTTGCGATGAGATTCAGGTCGGTGCTTCTTGCTGACCAGATCCCAGATGTGTCGAGGAAATTTCGCACAGCATGACACATCGATGAGGAGTTCCATTGTCATCCTGAAGACATTGTGCTGTTTGCCTTAATGTCCTAGGCGATTTTCCGTTCATGGCAACATATGGTCTCATGTGAGGGTTCCTAGATGAATTACCAAGAGCGATCTGACTCACAACATGATGCCTCCCCAAACCATGACGGAATATGCAAGAGTGAATATTAATTTATATATATTTATGTATTAGACCACCCAATGTGTTGTGTCCATACCGTCATACGCGTTCGTGTGTGAATTTACTAATGAATGGCATGTAATTACGTAGGGCTAATTAATATGTTGTCAATTTTTTATGTCCACGGTATAACCCCACTGGTAAGCTTGTCATTGATAATAAGGTTTTAGCTTTAAGAATTGGTTACACTCTACATATATGAAGCAAGGCGATTTCGTACATTTTACAATTATAGCTGCAGCCTCTTGTGTGAATTCTAAAATAATTAATGAGAATTTTGAAATAAATAAGTGATCCTTTGCTATTTTTTAAGATTCATCATAATTTACGAGTGTTTCTATATTTTCCATGAGTTTACCGATTTTCGTGCCTTGCATTATTCATCAAAATCTACTTTCAGAAAATTAATGAAAGAATTTGTGACAAAAAAATGGGAAAGCTAAAAAATAGCGGGGGAAAAGAGAAATGCAAAAATACTCTTTTGTGATTGCAATCTTGGATTAATTATTGATTGCATTAGATGATGGAGAATTAGTTGTGTTTAACCATTGATTTTAAACTCATTTGTACTCTATAAAGGCGCGCGAGGCTTGTCGAGAGATCATCAGACGCTGAGAAAAGTCTCAGAAAAGACAGGAAATGTGTCCAAGAGCTGGGTCTAACAAACTCGGTGTGTCACCTCGATTCAGGACAAGAAAATTAGTGATCGAATCTCCTGAGACTTACAGTAGTGTCAGTGGTCAACGGTTGGCAAAAAACTAAGATTTCACTAGCGTAAACTTTGCTATTGACAATATGAGAGAGAATTACTGTATCTAAATTTGTTTACAGTCTAGAACACGACTAGTCTTGTAGACATGTGTATGATCAGAAAACAGGAATTTAATTTATCGTGCCAATCAATTTCTCTTAGATAAATAGGAGTATTTATGACCATAGGAAGTCCGAGAGCAGGATACTCTAAAACGAGAAGGCGGCTGCATCGGAGCTGTCTTCATTAGTCGTCTATGGGAGCGCCAGATATTGAGCTATTAAACGGTCGCATGTTATGGAAATACATGGAATCTATCACTCCATAGTTAAAACGAACAGCAAGCAGTCGATCGTGCAGGTGAGTCACATGCAACCTGCGATGAGTCATTTGGAAGAAGGGGATAGATCTCCGATGGTAGACTTTAGAATTAATAAATCCAACCGCAAAGATAATCTACTGAGTTATCGATATCACCAGATCAGCAGTTCTCATCGGAACAATTATATGGTAAAGGTATCAGACCAATCACCGATAGCCAAACTGAATCTCAATGACGTAAATATCATTGCTATATTTAGCCACATGACTCACCCCGATGACCGTTGATTTGTTGCAGTCCCGGCTCCCCCCCGGTGTCCTCAACTATGCGACCGCTGTCACTGTCCAATTCGGACGCTCCTGGGGTACTAGCTCCGCCACTCCGCGTCTCCTTGGTCCTTTCTCCACCGGCACTGCTGCCGCTGCTCCCGCCGGCCAGATGTTGTTGCGGCTGTTGTTGGTGCTGATGACGTCGGCGTCGGCGACTTTTTCCGGGAGATGCGGGCTGGCGTCGACCGAGTGTGCCGCTGCCGGCCAAATTGGGATCGTGACTGGCCGACACCATTAGGGGACTCGCTGGATGACGATATGGGAAGTAGCGATTCCATAGGTCGGGGTAAACCCCTGTCATATCGACTCCGCTGTCTGCAACACCAGACATTTCCTGCAAAACATATGTAATACGCAGGTTTTATATAAGTGCTAACTAACTGGAGCTTTCTTCCACGAACGTCGACTATTCCCACAGAAAAAGTCTAATAAGTATGGCAACGGTTATGTATTATGCCATTTTGGAAAATGGTCATATATGTCGACAATAATTCTCCGACTTTTGTCTCGGCAAAAATAACTATTTTTTACAAATCCTTACTTTACACAGATTACAACCCTGAGAGAGTCGTCTATGTTTTCTCTATCATCGCCTATATTTTCCTACCATGAAACACTTACAATTTACAAAATATTTAGGATTAAAAGTGAGATTTAATTAGACTATTGTCATTTCAAGATTGATGCACTAAGTTGCAAAATTTTTCACCTCTGTTTCCATAATATGTTGATCATATATTAGAAAGGTTTCTTTCTCATTTATTGTATTTTTTAAGCTTGCAGGTCTTAGAAGGTATATTTAGCAGTTTGTCGACTGACATTTCAAATACTCGCCAGATATGATAATGATTCCCACATTCAAGCATTCCCATTGCTCCCTTAGTGTGCAGTCTTGCTAAAGCATGAATTCAACTCTACTGCGAATCGCGCATTCATCGAAAGAAAGGCACATCGCTCAAACTCAGCTACAAATGGCTGCCCCGTAAAACCATTCTGTAGCCTTATTTATTTAAATTTTTTATCAATGAAATTTAATGATCTAACGAAGTACGTAATCTGTACAGTATGTGAATAGTTTACTACTCGTGCTGTCTGTGGAATCTATTTTTACAGTCGCATCCAATCGTGACCTGTAGATGCAAAATGTTAAAAAAGGCGATTAAAGCACTAGTGCGGTCTATTTCCCTTTATGCAGCTGAAAGTTGGACAATAAAGAAATCGGATCAATACATTATTGAAGATTTTTTAGACGAATAATTTCATCCTGGAAAAGATGCAGGCAGTTAATGTGAAAGGTCGCTAAGCTGAAACTGTAATATTTTGGACCGAGAGATGCCGCTGATGGTAATGAAAGGCACTATAAAAGTAAAAGATACAGGGGTGCGCCAAGAATGCAATGGAAGGATAACACCATTGAATGGAGCAAACGACGCAAATACCAACTCAAGGTCATCCTTCGTCGCCCAACCTCAAAGAAGACGGCATGAATGATGGTGATGATGATTTAACTTGTGATATAATTTTCCTGTCTTTACGCATGATCATGATTCTAAGGTGAGTCAAAAACTTGTGATATTTTACACATCTTTATAGCCAATGGATTTCCCGGATTTTCGTTAGCACGCACTTGTTGACTAAATCCGGAATACACAGATTCCCCGTCGGCACTGCGATCCGGTCGCCCGGAGAGCTGAGGCGGCGGGGGCGGAAATGCGATGGGTGCTGGGCTGGCGCACGGATAGAAGGCCTGATAGTAGGCCGCCATGGTGGCCGGGGCCGGCGAATAGTGCGGATAGCCGACAGCAGTGGCCGACAGTCCGATGGGAATGCCGCCCGGACGATGAGACATGTAGCTCAACTCGTCCGGATGGTAACCTGTCGAAACAACACAGAGAAATAACTAAATTGATTTCCCTAAACTCACTGTGAAATCTTGATTGGTCCTACAGTGGAATTCTGTTCTGACACACAAATGGCGACAACTGGAATTCCAGGGGTCGTGCGCTTTTCTCATGATCACTTCCCCTCTCTCCAAAGGACACGTCATTCCTTGACTTGGGAGTCATCGGGGGAACATGAGTGTAGAAGAAGCACCGAACCTTCTCCAAGCCAATTTTTTCATCGGATGTCTATTCTTTGATGTTGACCAGCCAGTTCTTCCTTTGACGCCCACATCTGAGTCCACCTTCAGCTGTGCCCTGCATGGTGGTCTTGGTGAGGCTGTTGTGTCTAGTGTGACATGGCCAAACCACTTCAACTTATGCAGTTTGACGGTTGCAAGGAGCGGTTTTTGAGGGCCCATCAGATTCTCGTACCCATTCATTGGACTTGTGCTCGGAGTAGCTTTCTCGGGTATTCGTTCTACAATGCTTGGATTTCTCTCTCTCTGTTTCTGCCAGAAGTGTCTACGTCTCGCATCCGTACAACAAGATGGAGATGACCAGATACTTTTAAAGTTTAAATTTAGAGTGTGTATGTTGGTGTCTGTTACGTCTGGTCATAGCTGCGGTAGCTGTGGCAATCCGTGAGATTTTATAGTTCGCTGTTACAGCAGGAATGCAAAAGCTTAAGAATGAGACGAGCAATATTCGACTATGGTCACTGGAAAAAACAACTAAAACTTAACCTCGCAAAAAGCAAAGCTGTGAATTTTAGAAAATCCAACACACTTGATATATCCATGACCAATATACAGTAGACCTCTCGACATAACAGAGGTGGACGAAATAAAACTGTTCCTCAACAATCCACTCAAATGGGACTCTTACATCAACTATATAAGAAAGGTTGCCTCACGAAGGATTTACACCATTCGATCTCTAAGGCCGTTGATTACAAAATCCAAACTCCAGTAAAGTTGGTCTACAAGGCAAAACAAATCGAAGCATATTTGAATACTGCATTCCCTTTTTTGTCTCTTTCAACCACGAACTATACAGAATGTTGCAGCGAGTTCAAAACAGATTCCTCTTTCTCAAGTGTGTGGAGCAAACTGGTCATATTGTCCTTGTATGAGAAACGTAGATGAACGTCGTTTGTTTCTTGCAGATCGTCTGTGGAAACAAATAGAATGTCCTCTTCACATTTTGTGTAACCTAATGTTGACGTGGATATCTTGTTGAACATTATATACACTAGTATTCCAGTATAATAAATATGTTTTTCAACAAAATTAACCAAAAACATAAATAATCCAGAAAACACGTCAGTCTAAACTCTAAATCAATAAGTACCCTAAAAGTTCATTAGTCAGAGATAGACTGAGAGAGAATTATGATATACTGAAATGAAATGAATTACCATCGCCGTTCATCAGTGTGGGATCTTGATTTACTACGGAGCCGACCATTGGGTAGTCCTTCAAGCTACGGTTTCCACCAATCAAGTTGACCGCGCTGTTTGAAAATCGACCATCGGGTCCAATTTGTGAGTAGATTGATGACGCCTACACACAAAAATAATTATGCTTAGGCATCAATAAAATTTCTTTTCCGGATCTTTTTTTATATATATAATATACTGTATATAACAAATTCTAATAGTATGTCTCCCAGTTTCAGAAAGAAACGTCAAATATAGCTATTATGCTAAAAAGGCAGGAGAAAATACACAAACATGAAATCAGCTATTTGCAAACAAACAGAGGATATAATTTCTCAATCCTTAAAAGGAAAGAGTTGAACACTTAAACCATCCCATATGTCAGATCTCTCTGTTGAAACAACGTGGCTTCAGTAAATTAGTGTTGGTGTTTACTAAATTATTGTCCACAATAGTTCTGCCAATTTGCGGCTTTTCTAGAAGACAGTAAAATACATCATTTGTATGTCTTTCATCCTGAATGAACAAATTCTGTCTATTCATAGGATGTGATTACATTGAGAAGCTTGCAAAAACGAATTGTCCGTTTGGCTATGTGTTTGCTAGCCAGAAGCCTTCGAAAAGTATAAAAAGTGTGTTCCAGTGGATCTTCTCTCACCGTGGAGTCACCGGCAACAAAAGAGCCAACACACTTGGCGATGAAGGCGGTCAACTAAACCAGGACAACATCAAGTTCTCCATCCAGATCGCGGTCAAACAACTACATGGAAGGTAGAGAAGGAGAATTAACCACAGAAGTCGTGTGGAAGAAAGCCTTTTCAACAGAGCACTGCCCCATCCTCAGAGCCTACCAAAATGCAAACTCCGCAAAGCGATGCAGACTCACACCAGACACCATGCGTGACGTGATCTTCGACTGCCCCACAACACCCAAGCACGAAAGCGATCAACACCTCAACAACATCTAGATTATGAAACCCGGGGAACTTAGACGCTACCTCATCCACTCTGGTATCAAAGACCAGGTCAATATGGCTCGCGTTTGACGAGCCCAAGTGCTCGGGCAATAATCGAAGAAGAAGAAGAAAGTCTATCCACAGACAACTGCGACTTAATGATGGAGAGTAGCCAACCTGTTCCATCTGCTGTTGTTGTTGTTGCAGTTGACGACGATGATCGTTGATAAGACTCATCGATTCGAGGTGCTGCATTAACTGGTCCCGCGTGTATCCCCCGGGTTGGGTCAGCAGTGTTCCACCAGTTGGATCGGCAGAGGTGACCAAGTGAGGACTGTTTGTTTTGAAGGGGGAAGTGGAGTGTCCTGTAGAAAAATAACATACATGTATACAAGAACACGGTTAATAAGAAAGTAAAAAATATCTGCACCTCTTCGCTTCCGACGTCGCCTGCACTGGTACCAGATACACATGGTGAACAGGACGGCCGCGATGACGAAGAGAACTCCGGCCAAAGAGCCGAGAATGAGGAAGAGAACTCGGTTTCTCTCCACATCTTCTTCCGTTACCAATTCTTCTTCGTTTGGATCAACAGGCTGGAAATTGTCGACGTTCTCCGAAGCCAATTGGTTGTCTGATTTGTCATTCTCCTTTGCGAGTGGTTTGACCTGTTGATAACAAGAAGAAATGTCGAGAAAATGTGTATTATTTCATATATTATTGAGTTATTAAACCTATTCAATATATGACGCCTTCCCACAAATGATATCAAAACAGGTATATGCAAGTGATAGGTACATTCCCTACCACCTGATTCCTGCCAAAGTACGAAGAGCAGTCTGATCTCACAAAGCAACTTCTTGGTTCGCTAATGGGAAGTGTTTAGTTCTACGTCAGTGTTGTATATGAAACGAAGGCTTTTCGTATCCCAAGGCACCGTTCAAATATTTTTTGCGAACTATAAAGTCCTAAATTTTTTACTCTTGACCGCCGCTTTTACCATTTTTTCAACTTATTTGTTTCGATCAGCGTTTCATTTCTTCTTTGTTCTGCAAGTGCGTGTTTCTATTTTTATCCGATGATACCACTGACTATAAAGGCCTCACACTAAGAACTATTGTCACAAAAATGGCCGTGTTTATCACAGCGTTAATGGTTCCAAATATCATTAATATGATTTATCAGTCATTAGTTAATGTTTTGGAATTCTTATAGTTTAACTCTTTGCTTTCTATTTCATTTCAAAGTTTTCAAAAGTTTTACAATGCTCAATCTACTTGAACCTCTTGGATTGCAGCAAGTGGAGAATTGCAAACGACTCTTAAGAGAACTCAAATTGAAAAGAAGTTTATGGCTCTGATTGCTACGAATGTTGAAGGACTCCGCTAGTCAAGATTCTTCCCCAACATTAATATGTCAATCTAGAAATATATTGTGACTTTTGAAAAAATAATTTTTATCATTTTCTACTTATACGAATTGAAACAAAGTGGAAAACCTTAGAATGAAAAAATGCCATAATCCAAACTGACAACTCCACGTCAGCAATGACCTTGACCTACTTATGGCGTGGCGTGCTCTAATTGGGTGACCTAGATTTGACGTCACGCGATGACTCATGTGATGCTTTTTTTAGATGGTCCAGAGGTGCAAATCTTACTATTTGCTGTCATTCTCCAACAAACCCCTATTCTCCTCACACAAACATCTGTGAAATGGAGAGACATCGAATCGAAGCATTGGAAGTCTATATCTCTGAAACACTGAAGGATCGATGAAGAGAGAGAGAGACTGAAAAGATGAAGGCTCACTAATAGGAGTGTAATCGTTCATGTTTGTCCAAACTGCCATTGTATTTAGCGATAACTAATCGATAATCTATTTGAACATTTGGAAAACGGCCGTTTTTTTGTGTTGTGCTTTCATAAACTCGCCAGAATGCAAATAGAGTCAACTGCTATCTGCGTCACCTCTTATTTCCTAAATATATGTACAGAGACGTGTGTATGTGACGCTTGTCTGCTCAAATACTAAATTCTTTGTTCTTAGATAAAATTCATAAACTCATTTTGTATCAGAGAAAATCTGCGGAAAACTGGACAGAAAGCTTTTTCAAACGAATGCGATTTTTTAAATTTTTATTAAATGAAGGCCAAATTTATATATGTCACACTATTATTGAGCATCGCGATATTTAAAGGAAAATTCATTTTAAGCGATGAATGAAATTTGGCAACCTAAAAATAGCCTGAGATTTCCCAAACTAACTATAGGTCATCCAATATAAGAGCGTAGTAAGTCATATGCAGGACAAGGTCACGACCAGTGGGAGGCAATCCGCTTGGAAGATCTTCTACTTAATTTAGGAATTTAAAGGTGATTTTTAAGTGGTCCAGAAGCTTCTCAACTCTTACTACTGTCATTAAATTAAATTGAACATAAAGAAATTTAAATCACATATATTTGTTTTGCAATTATAAGATGAATATTTTATTTACAAGTAAAAGTATTGTGATGATGACCAACCTTTGGTGTGATCTGCCTGATTTCATCGCTCAACAGTGTATTCCTGGGACCACCTCGAGATGCAATCCTGCTACTACGTTCACCATATACACCGATCTATAACATATATGGAAGTATGCTTTTGATTTGCTTACTTGAATACTAATCACATAAATATTTGTAAATAGGTGTTCAAACATAATACAGTGAAATAATCGTTGATAAAATATAGCGACAACTTTTCTCTTGGCGATAATTCATAATAATCATTGTTCTATAGTGAGGTTTTATCTCTTCCTGAAAAGTTAAATTTGTATTATATCTTAAATATTTAAATATATAAGAATATATGAATAATAATCAATTTTAAAATGGAACAGTTAATTTGTAGTCAAATTTTGTAAGCCATGTATAAATTGGGAAATATTCAAGTTTATAATGACATTACAATCAATATTTCAAAATTCTGGATGTAAACTGGAAAGTAAATGCTCGGAAATTGACTATGGCAATATCAAAAGTACAGTTTGCAAATGAACTTAGCGACTTAGTAGATTCTTCTTTTTCTACCAAATTTACATTCGATTGGGGTTGTTTTATCAAATCCGAATTGAAACGTTTCCGTCGACAGCGCGTACGTATTTGTACAAGCTTTCAAATGATTCATCTCCGGTCAATGTAGCTACTGTATATCACCCGCGGAGAAATTCTTTAACTGTTTTACAGTGCTGATTTTTTTGCAGAGTTTTCGTTTCTGAAGGTTTCATATTTTATTTTTCTTTAATCAATTACTTTCAGCTGTTCGTCACTTTGCTTTTCTACACATTCTGCTTAAATTCTTTCCAAGATTGTAGATCTAGTTCTAGAACATACCAATTGAAACTTTCTTGTGCAACCCACTTTAATTCTTCAGTGGTTGGTATCCGATATCATATGACCAGGTATATCTTGCACATTTAGTTATGTGAAAGTCATATTGTTAAAAAAAGGTGGTTACTAATTGATAATACGTTTGAATTTCACTGACTGAAGATTATTGGTAAATTGTTAAGTCGATTATAGCGATATGGAATAGAAATGTACATTTGAATTGCTGGTCTATATTTCGTCGGAGCATCGATAGGAAATTTATGTAAATTGTTGTTGTGCCAATTAACGAAAGATCAGAATCTGCACTTTATCACGTGACCTACTTAATAGACATTTGAATACAAGTATGCTACATGATGATATAACACTGTTAGGAAGATTTATATACTCTCTACATGTACTTACGGCATAAGTGGTACCGGGTTGTAACCCGGTCAGATTGTACTGACGCTTTTCTCCTCCTTGTACAACACGCTCGACCACCCCTACAGGATCAGGGCCGGTGTAGTAAAGTCTCGGTGTGTTCCACAGATCTCCCCGACCACTGCCCGGGGGTGTGACCGGCCGGCAGAGGACGTGGAACTTGGACACCGCAGCTTCGGCCGAGTCCTCATAGATCCATTTCACTTGCAGACTCGTGGGGCTCTGTGACAGATTAAAATGGGTAATTATATTTAGTTCATTCTCTGTGAGACATTTGCTTGTAAAAGTCCTGTGTACGAGTTATCAATTTACTGCGCCAAGCAAAGGAACCACTATTAAAAAGATTAAAACTATATTTCACAAGCTCTCGACTCCACTGAGTGCCAAAATCATTTGTAAAGAAGAAATTTAAAACGAAGTTTATAAATCGGATATCTTTGTGCCCTTAAAATGTGTCGTCCTGAGCATCTAGATTTTGAGATGCGGCCTACATCCAGCGGTCTCTTGTGAAACTAGCCTACCCTTGCCCTGTTTTAAACAAAGCTTCAATTACAAGCTTTCTAGATTTTATAATTCAAACCTTGTTTTAACTATCACAATAAAATAAATTCAAACTTGGCTTCTAATACCTTCAGACATGCTTCTGCAACTTGTGGTTACCGTATAAACTGTAACAATCGTGACGAGATCTATATTGGCGAAACAGGTAGAGATCTGATCTATCGTATTAGGGAAAATAAAACAGTCGTCGAAAATCGTAATTCTAGCAAAGCTTTATCTAAACATGTTTGGACTCATAGTCAATCTGCGAACGTTCAGTCGAATATTATTTATAAACGTGATGCTTGTTAAATTCGTCGCCTGGTTAAAACTGCTTCCATTAGAAAGTTCTCCAATCGCGTAATTAGTCCGGATATTGGAGTTTTCAATTTAGATTCGAACATTGCTGATCGTTTACTCAGATCGATTCCTGTCCGTGAACGAGATTCGATGGATTAATCCATCATTAATTTCTTATGTACACAATATTTTGACTCTAGGTGGAGTTGAAAGCTTGTCCAATGTACTTTCCAATTTATTAGTTCTGGTTATTTTGATTGATTCATTTATTCGTTACAATTTATATAGTATTATAGGAACACAAGAACAACTGGTATACTGCTGCCCAAGACCATGGAGAATTGTATCGATTTAAAGTTCATGTACTAATTCTTCTGGAATAATCACTGAAGAGAAGCAAAATAATTTTGTTTTTATTATTTGGGTGTTTATTTATTTACAAAATGTTGAAAAGTTGGGAATCATCCAATACATGTTTTTTTTTAATTGAATTTTTTTAACGTAAACAATTCAGTGTTGACCAAAGACTTTAAATAGATTATCTAGACGTCGCACTGTTTTTCCGATAAGGACTTTATCTAGTTTATCTCGCCCTCTCACCCTCTAGGCCAGAGACACATGCAGTGGATAATGCGTAAGCAGTATCGATCGGAATGAAAACTGGATTAAATTATTTTTTTCTCGCGCCGTCTCTGTGTCACAGTCAATCAAAGACTTATAAATGACAGATTTTCAGACAGGCAAATGTAGGCGATATGTGTACATGATATGAAAAGTAAAACTGTAGAAATTTGCGCCTGAATTCGAGCTACAATAATATGTAACTTAT
>JAUYWV010119036.1:0-20572 GCA_032274565.1 Nematoplana nigrocapitula
AAAAGGTAATCTTAGTGTATAAAAAGGTAATCTTAGTGTATAAAAAGGTAATCTTAGTGTATAAAAAGGTAATCTTAATGTATGTAAATAAAGCATTTGAAACAAATAAAATATGTTTGCAGATTGAGAATTTAATCTTTAATCTTTGTTACTTAGTATTCCAACAAAAAATATTTCAGTTAAAAATAATCTCACGCAAATAAACTAGAGTATTTTTAAGAAATTTATGATTTTCATAATTCTTTTCATTAATCCCCTTCATCAGGAAAAGGAAATGAGGACATAAAATTCCCCTTTGTGAAACTGTACTAAATCAAATTAAATCAAATCAGCCTACCACTGGAAATGGCAATGTTCCTTTTGTTCCCCCACCGCTGTAATATATTCTGTGAGATGTGATGTTTGCCATTTTTGTTTACTCAAACGTAGTTAGAAAGTTTGACCGACAAATCATGCAACGAGCAAAAATATCTTTAGTTCAAAACAAGATATAGACCTCATTTCCTATATTAATTGAAACAAAATGTTAATGATATTTACCGAACAAAAATAATACATATACAACAGAGAGATACTGTAATAAAATGTATCCATGCTACACATGCTACAACGAAAACAAGAAATATCCGCCGAGTTTTAAGTTTACTATCAATAAAGTTGAAAAGTCAAACAAATATGAACGACTTCAGTTCCAATCATTATAATTCCTAACATAAAAGTTTCAAACTACAACACACAATAAAAAATAAAAGAAATGAAAGAACAACCGTTACTTCTTCGTCATCAATCTTTTATTCCTTTAAAGATAAAGGGTCAGCTGAACGAGTGTTCCTCGATGCCACTTTTTTCGGTCTGGGATGTCCTCATGCACCAACTGTTTCTATTTTATGCCTCTCTTCTTCAAACAGTCCCTCCATAGTAAATTGGTGTCTGTACTTCTTGGGGCCCGTCACTCTTTGCAACGATGATTGCTTGATAACCGTTTACTCCTTCGAACGTGATCATAACATTTGTTAAATATTCTCTGCAATTTTCAGAACTCTGCTGAGCAACAGCAAAGAAGAACTGGTACAAAATATGTTAAATATGTCAGTAAGAAGAAAAATCTGATGCTGAACACTCAGAAGACAACGTTTATGGTAGGGGACAAGAACAATGAAATAAATGAAGTCTTCATCCTGGACAGCGAAAAGATAGAGTAAGTGGAAAAGTTTGTCTATCTGGGATCTCTTATCAGCATCAAAGGGACCAGGGCATCAAAGATCAAAAGAAGGTTGGCAATGGGTAAGGCAGCAGTTCAGATATTGGTGATAGTTTGGAAAAGCAAATAAGTGAGTATAGCTCCGGACTATGGGTTTTCCCATAGCACTCTATGTCTGTGAGTCATGGACAATGACGAGAAATGACGAGAAGCAGGTCGATGCCTTCTAACAGCGGTGTTATCACAGGGGCTCCTCATAGTTTCATGAACAAAACACAGAACCAACCAATGGGTGCTGGAAAATAACCGATCTGGACTAGTTTTAAGAGGCATTATGGCAAAAAAGTAAATGCGACTCTTCGGCCACATCATGATGAAAACTGTATGGAGAAGCGACTGAGTCAAAGGAAGATCGAAAACCGGAGTTGAAGAGGACGACCAACGACATCTTGGGTCAAATACATCAGCACTTGAACCGGACTGGGACTGGCAGCAGCAACCAACCGGGCAGCTTACCGAGGGCCTTGGGGGTGATGAAGTCGCGATCACAGCAGCGCATCTGAGTGCCACCTGACCTGATGACGACGACGATGATGATGATGATGTAATGTTCACAAAGAGCGTATCCCATGATCCGCACTTCAGCATGCGCATTTCAGTTTTCCTGTAAACAATCTCCGTTTCTTCCCTTTGCTGGTCCTTTTTTCTGGCCCATCCATATATTAAGACCAGTCTTATAAAGGGTTTTAACGGTTTCACTTTCAGCCACAATGGCACTTTCTTGTCAGAGATGACAGGGCGTATTTCTTTTCACTTTCTCCATGAAGCTTCCTGTTCGACCTCTCACTGCCCCGCCCTAGTTGCCTTCATCGTGGAGCCTATGTGATCCATTTAAATTTTTATCTTTGCTTATTGAACTATAGAGATCAGTAAAGCTTTTTGCAAGTTGCTGGGATTTAAAAATTGTAAACCAGACACCTTACTGGCCAAATCTCAAATGATTTGATTGCTTTTGGCTTGTTTAATTCTTTGAACCAAACATGACAAAAACACGTTTGAGAAAACCTATAGTTTGTAATATACTTTGTAATAATTAAACCTTTGCCTCACGTGCTTTAACATATATAATTCATGCAATAAATATTTACTGAAAATTTCAAATAAAGTGTGCAGTATATTTATATTGCAGTACAAACATATACGAGGGGGCTTCAAAATCCTCTGGAACCATTTGTCGAAGCATTCCGACCATTCATCAGGTGAAATTTGGTCAACTTGACTTATAATTTTCCAATTCGAATTGCGAAGCGGTCCATAGAAGTATCAACATGAAATTTTTACAGATATCTAAGATGTTTCTATAAAAATGCATAAATTAGATGTGTGGGAGTTTGCTTTCATATCGAGTCTGCTTACTTATTGAAGCCCCCTCGTACCAGCTATTCTGTAACGGATGTGTTGTTATTGGCCGGTAAAGTCCAAAATAATGTTCCTTCCGTCCTTCTTCTTGTGACGCGACACATAACCCATGGGAGTGTTGCAGCATTGCTGCGAATTAGCCAGCACACCATGTCGAGCAAGCCACTAAATGGTAAAGTCCGTCGAAATAGTGATACGATGAATATCCTTTAACAGATAATGTTCCCCAGCCACGTGAAGTGCTGGGAGAACATTGTCAATAATAGTTGTTTGAGCACGAGGACGACCGATATGAGCTTGCATGTTGGAAATTATGAATATTAGCGGATGCGGAAGACTAATAAATGTTAATTTTAAAGTAGCTTAGCAAAACAAATATTTTTGAATTTTTTACTTTACCGGCCAATAACAAAAGATCGCCATGATTGAAAAAATGAAATATAAGTATTAAAAGTTAATTGAAAATTGAAAATGAGGTTTTACATAATTATAACAAATAAAATAATTTAATAAAGTATATATCAGCTAATAAGTAACAAATGGGCAATAAATTACCAGAGAATAGGCAAAGATTGAGTAGCAAATAGGCAACAGATAGGCTGTGGATAATCAGCTTATCCATTGTTCCCTATTGCCTATTTGTGTTTATTCATAACCTATCTATATAGTTATAATTCTTTTTCTACTAATTTTTACCTATTTATTGTTCATATACTGCTCATTTCTAAAAGTGTAAAATAAAATAAGCTCTCGGTTTTAAAGGATACCTTGAGATTTTTTAAGTGAACTTGACTATTCTACGCAGACTAATAAAATAATTCATTCCTACAATTATTTAACTTCGGCGGCGAGTACCTATTTACAGGTTGATTTTTTGTCATTTGCTTTGTTGTACTAAAACAATATGATTTTATGGGGCTCCCGTTCTCATGTGTAAATAGAGTGACTGCCCAAATGAAAGTTTCGTAGGGGTATGCAAACGCTGCCGTAGCGTCGATGCTTTATTGCACATCTTTTCCGCGACTCTAATCTGAATTGGTCATATAAGTCAGTATGGTAGTGCGTCACAGATAATTTCCAAGAAATTTCAATAACCTACCGAGAATAAACGGAAGCATAACACAGGGGCGTAATAGCTAGAGGTAACGATTTATCGTGAGTGCCAGCCAAGTTGATGTGTTAGAGCAGGTAGCTAGACCTATAGCAGAGTGAAAAAATGCGCTAACGTTGAGGAATACCAATTAATCATATAGTTCACGAGTTGTCTAGGGAATCAGACAATAGTATTACAACCCCAATCCAGGGAAGTAAACGATAATGTACAATCTTCTGTGAGTGCGTGTTAAAGTTAACAGTGTCACGGTGTTTTACTGATATATTAGTTTTAAAGGCAATTATAACACAATATCTTTCGTGTATCTAAAGGAATTATTTAAACAGAGCAGCGTTGAAATCCGGTATGATAGAGTTAATTATTTTAAATGGCCACGTTTGATTGACCCTCTGTGATTGGGCTCCCTTATCATAAAATAAGCCATTGTATGCCCTCATAAATTCATGCAGTTGATCACTTCATTAGTGCGTCTACCCGCGATGCGCTTTATTAAGTCGAAAACTCCAACTGAGAATTCTAGCTGTCCTGAGACAACTCATGTCCGCTATATCGAAATGCAACCACTGAAATATCCCTTACAATAAATATTCAAATCGAATGCTGTCACCATATCCACGGAAGCGTTACAGATCGCATTTCGATAACAGGATATATAAAATGACGTAAAGATGTGGCTTCCATAGCAATTGTTTGATGACGAACAGCGCGCTGTGTGGGTGTTTCAAGGGGGTGGACTGGAAATACTTCGCAGTGTTTGTTTGATGACGAGCAGTGCCCTGAGCATGGATTTCATAGCCGCATTTGTGGGATGTTGATGCACAGTTCCTATTAAGGCGAGCTGTTCGTTGTGTCGTTTCTTCGTTTCGATACACTCTCGTTCTCTTGGCAGCTCTTGACCGCGAGACATGGGTTGATTTTCTTTTCTTTTGCATTTTGTTGTGAATTGCAATCATTATGTGAACTTTATAATTTCAATGTAATTCAATTTACAAGTCTGCTTGTAAATTCATTAGTTCACAAGCTAATCAATTAATTTAAAATGATTGACTCTTTATTGTTATTAATGACCGATTGTTCTAGAATTATGCACTAGCTATGTTTCATGATTAAGTTATGTTCAAATGTGCCCAATTTTGTTCCAATGAGAAATGAAATTATGGAGATTTTATGTATAATATGTTAGAAAAAAATCGACCAATAAATCAATAATGGGAATGGAATTTGACCGTGCGGTCAGTGGTGATTTCACTGCGACGTATAAGGTGTTCTTTATCTCCACGAAATTTCATTCAGATCGCATTTCAAAGGGCAGACAGACACACGAGCAATTAATTTTTTTGAAGCTCTCTATGGTATCACGCATTCCGTGGATATGATTTGAATAATTATAATTTGTCTACGTAATCCGCTTACACATTTAAAGACAGGGATTAAGAAATGAGCTCCATACAATTTCGTGGAAACAAATTTGTCATCATCCGAGAATATTCACATTTTTCGATTTCTTTAACTAACGCAAAAAATAAACAGCAGCATGCAAGCAGGTCAGGATGTTACAATTGCTGATGAACCAGACAAAACTGCGGGGTTGAAACTGAAGATTGAGTATAACGAAAATTAAGGATTCTTGCAAACAAACTGTACGGACCATTTGCGCTCCTGGATCAGGAAACTGAAAATGTGCGCAAAGTGCCAGATGACCTTCTTCTTCTTCCCAGGCCCGAAGGCATTCCACTGTCATGCAGCGGATTAGCATTCCATCTGCGGTCTATTACAGGCCGTCTCAGATGAGGGTGATAAATGCCCTGGGGGATGCAACAGTCCACCTCGAAATAGTTGAGGGACGCCCCCGTCTCGTGCCGTTGCATGGACGGATTTGTAGGTGCACCCTACACCCATGCGCCTGTGCCCGTTTGCGTCCCCTCAGCTGGCGTGAGTCTCTTCATGACCGTACCAGTACAAGGGACCCCAGCCTGCCCCGCGTGGAGGTGAACAAAAGACGACTTTAAGGATCAGTCCAGTCAACTTTGACCTTCCCTCCAAAAGGAGACAGGTCTCTGTCGCCGTTTTAAATGAGTGTTCACAGCAGTTGCCTGCCCACCCAAGTGACCTCTCCCATTTACACAGGCCACAAAACCCGTCTTCGTACTCTGATTGCTTGAAATGAATTCCGCGGGTTTTCACTCGATACTGACAGGGAGATAGTTGTTTTGTCGGGTTGAACAGCTGATGTGCATTGGACGGGCGCATTTGCAAAGCCATTGGCGCTTCGCATGGCGGATCCTATGTGGTCCACAGCTTACACGATACTTAATTTTGTAGGAAACGAACGAGTTAGATAGTGGAGAAGAACTTGGAGACATAAAAACTTGCTGAAAATCAATAATGAAATAACCTGATCTTACTCTCCATGTTGCTTACTTGGTGCGTGTGTGGCGTAGGGGCTAGCTTTGCCTGTTATTCCATTGCGAGTCACCACACTATGTCATCCCGCAACGTTAACGCATGTTGTGAACTCCTTAAGTTTCGTTAAATGTAGTTAATTGATAGATATACTACTACCAAATAGTATGAATAATATAATTACTTTTTCACAATTGCATAGGTATCGTCACATATTGTATATTTATTTGTGTGTTTGTGTGTGCCACAGGAGCACACGCGGGTGTGCAAAGGCGGGGAGTGTATCGGGTCGATTTGCGAACGGATTCCCGGATGGCAGGAGTGCTCGCTGAAGCGCGGCGACGACACCACAGATGAGATGATGTGCTACGTGGCCTGCAAAGAGAACGCCACGGAAGCACCGTGTATCAGTACCTTCCAGTTGGAAAAGGTATAAAATGTTCTATTTCTCCCCCCCTCCCCCCACCACCACGCACACATTCAGATATATTGTAACCTAAATGAGATACGGAGCATTCTATATAAACTTATTGAGCACTCATTTTAAACTCTGTGGTACTCTTCGATTTGACTCTGGCTGAGCATACTTCCTGTCTAATCTCCGTTGCCTATTTGCCCCTACCTATTCCTGTTGTTCACATTTTGACCTCAATAGCCGGTTGTTTAACTGTATCGGACTTTAATCACACACACACACGCAGACTGCTCTAATAAACTGTTTGGGTGTTCTGCTTTCCCAAAAACTTGTTTTGTAATTCTTAACTTTAAGCTCTGATAGTTTGAATGCCCGAGGAAACATGGAGGTCAGTCTGAAACCTTAAACACCGTAAATGAATAATCCTGAATTCCTTCGAAAGTTGCACCGGCATCTTGCGAATATCCTGGGAAAATGATCTGTAGAATCATTCGACACCGTATGTTAATTATGTAATCGTAGCAGGTCACTTATTGCAATAATTGACTAGCATAAACAACATGTCACGATCTGAAAACCGCCATGCTCAATAACTATTTTTCGCCAGTGTAGTACTATTACGCTGGTAATTGAATTGGGTAAGCGAAACTGACTTTAGTTAGTATAACCTTCTTTGTCTCTTCAATCGATTCCTGTTTTTCACGTTTTAGCCTCTATGGCCAGATGTTAACTGGGCGGCTTCATTCCATCAGATAGTGTTCTGAATGTTAGCTCTGATGGTGTGGAATGCTCGACTAACCGACTACACCATGTTCTAAGCTTATCACTTATATTGCCCAGCTCATACCACTACTCATGCCCCTCTCCGTCCAGGACAAGGCCCTGCGTGCCAGATACCCGAATCTGACCGCCGAACTGCTCCGCAACGGGCGCGGTATCCAGCTGAAAGCGGGCGCCCCCTGCGACAACTACAAGGGCTACTGCGACGTGTTCTCCCGGTGTCGCTCGGTAGATGCGGACGGCCCCCTTGCCAGACTGCGCAACCTCATCTTCAGTCCCCAAATGCTCAACAAGATCAAGAACTGGATCACGGTGAGGCCTATGCGCGCGCTTCTGGTCGCCAAAAGTTGCGGACTCAGTATAGTGAGAGAGGGTTGATACGCGGGTCATAAAAGGTTTATTCATCAACACGAAAATTGGTGAAAAGTACGTCAGTTAGGACACTGGCGATACGCTGTGTTGATGTCATCGGCACCGCTAAAATACGTTCTTCGTAGCCACCTCTCCTCCTTGATACGAGGAAGCACGAACAATCACAAGGTGACACATCGGGCGAGTAGGCCGGCTGAGGATCCCAAAGACAAACCAAAGTTGTCCGATCTAGTGCGGCCCTGAAAGTGATGCACAACACATTCTTCGGACTACCAAGGCATTGTGTTCGATTTCGTTGTTCCTCCAGGCATAAGTCTGTATGTCCTGCAAAAAATCACGTAAGGCGAGCCATCCGCCAGAAACTCCGACTTGGCCAGAGAAGGCCAATGCAGCACCGGACAGTCACCACAAGCAGGGAGAATCATTGCAAAGATGGGGTTGGGTAATGCCTTCCTCACGTTCCAAGGAGAGGTTTCGAGAAGAGCGATTTGGCGTATCGCCAGTGTCTCAGTGATCTGTTCAACAGGGGGTTAGGGGATGGCCTGGTTCCCCGCTGTGTAAATGTTTACCGAGAAACTGTGATTATGTTGAATGACTGATGCCTTTCTTGTCCTTTTCACCATTTGCTTGTTAATAAATGCATTAATAATCTTTTCATCAGCGAATGGGATACACACAAATTTTGGGATGCCACTCTTATGATACAAAATTTTACTATTAGTAGGAAATAAATGCCAGCAATAACTAAGAATACAAACACTAAAAGAAAGCTGAGGATAAATAGGTGAAATACTAAGCAGCAAAATATACGAGGTTCTCTTCCTGGGGACCTCCTAGTGAATGGTCTATAGGAACCAAAGGATTTCGGCCTACATGACTGTGCAATAACCTGGGTTCCAACACTAGCGCGAAATCGGGGTTTGGGGTGGGGCTCTGCTACCAAACGCTCGTAATAACGTACCTGGCTGGAATTGGGAGCAGACAGTCACTTTCACTCTCTTTTTGTTGTTCCCTCTCTTCTGTTTCTCTTTTCCCCACCTCTCGCTCTCTTTCCCTCCTTTCGCTTTCTTTCCCCTCTCCTCTCACTCTCTTTTCCCTCTTCACTCGATCTCTTTCCCTCCCTACTGGTTTTATTTTTCCTCCCTTCACTCGATCTCTTTCCTCCCTTCTGTTTCTATTTTTCTCTTCTCTCGCTCTCTTTCCCTCTCATATCTCGCTCTCCCACTCATCTCTCGCTCTCTTTCCCTCTCTACGCTCGCTCTCTTTGTACTCTCTTTCTCTCTCATCTCTGACTCTCTTTCCCTGTCTTCTCTCGCTCTCTTTGTACTCTCTTCACTCGCTCTATTTCCCTCTCTTCTCTCACTCTTCACTCGCTCTATTTTCACTCTCTTCATTCACTCCCTCTTTCATCCTTCTGTTTTTTTCTTTATCTTCTCTCTCTTTTCCCTATATTTACTCTCTCTGTTCCCGCCCTTCTGTTTCTCTTTTCCCTCCTCTCTCTCTGCCCCCTCTATTCTCTCGCTATCTTTCCCCTCTCTCTCGCTCTCTTTGTACTCTCTTCACTCGCTCTCTTTCCCTCTCTTCTCTCGCTCTATTTTTACTCTCTTCATTCACTCCGTCTTTCATCCCTTCTGTTTTTCTTTTCTTTATATTGCTCTATTTTCACTCTCTTAACTCGCTCACTTTTCCCTCCCTTGTTTCTCTTTCTATTTTCCTCTATTCTCTCGCTATCTATCCTCTCTCTCGATTACTCTTTCCTTCTCTTTCTTTTCCCTATTTTCCTCGCTCTTTCCCTCTCCTATTTCTTTTCAACTCTCTTCCCTCCATTCGCTTTTTTCCATTCTCTCCTCTCCCTCTTTCCCTGTATTTTATATCTCTATTTTCTCACTTTTCTCTTCTTTCTTTCTCTCCTCTTCTCTGGCGCGTCCTCTCTACTGTAAATTAGAACAAAAACAACAACCTTGGAGTCTTAACACTAAGAGACAGGTGTCCATCGCGTAAGATATTATCTGTCTCCTATACCAAGCCACGTTCTCACTCTGTTCTCGCTCCTAATGTCCATTTTCTCGTCTTACAGCAACATTGGTGGGCGGTAATCGTGATCGCTCTCGGTTTGATCGGCTTCATGATCGGTTTTGTCAAGCTCTGTGCCGTGCACACACCCTCGACCAATCCTAACCAGCCGCGGGCTCGCAAACTCTCCCTCACTAGTCCCCGCCATCGGCCCGCCCCTCAACAACAGCCTCCTCCGTCCTCCTCCAGGCCGGGGCCGAGCCAGCAGTCCAGACAGCAACGGCCCCCGCCCAAAGCGGCGGGTAAGAACCGGAGTCGGCAGGGAGGGCAGCAGCGCGGTCAACAGCAGCGTCCCGTGAGCCGGCACGAAATGGTCCCTGTGGGACAAATGGCCTATCAGCCTCCTCCGCCGACGGACTTTCCACCGGAGGACATTGCACCCATGCCCTCCTCCTCCGCCACTGCCTCTGCCCCGCCCTATCCTCCGCCCGCCTACAGTGAAACGTAGGTTTTCCTTCAAACCGACTTCTGTTATACAACAAATTTTAAGCTTAATCAAGTACTACTGTTTCAGTAGTATAAATTATCTATTTTGGTTTCACATATGTTGATCGTACCATGGTTATTGTTTATAATTTGTTTGTTAGTTTAAATTTCTATAGACAATGCCAAAAACAGTATCATATATTTATGATACCATATTTCGCCTTCCAAAACTAATCTTCGTTTTTTGTAATACCTACAAATTGATTTGACAAATAATTGGATTCGTTTTCTTCAGGACGGTGCAGTTCTTAGTTTTGAAGCAGTATATACAGTATGTCTTAGCTAAAATTTGATACTGCGTGCGGTTACCTTGTATGGTTTGTGGAATGCGAAACAGGCTATCATAACTTTCAGTTTTGGCTTACTTACATGTATATAAATCGTTCTCTTTCTATTTGTTGTTCCATTAAGTGTTAATTTTTACTTTATATTCTTAGAACAATTGTTTGCCTAGAATGCCAATGCGAATGAAATTTCAGTTAGATAGAAATAGAGTCCTAAATACGATGGATATAATAAGATAAGAAGCTTCCAATAATAGTATAATATAATTAAGTGAGCGAATTGAAACCATCCGTCCCTGTTTTAAATTAAAAGTAAATGAAAAAATCAATAATAGGTATACTACTAATTTTACAGTAGTATGAGAAGTATATTATAGTATCTTTATATACTTTTCATAAAGTTTGATCAAAACTAGTAGGGCTTTAATATATAATAAATGCCTGATTATTTTTTGTTTTTCCAGTCAAATCATTCAGCCGCCCATTCAGCACGGCAAAGGAAAGGGGAAGAAGGGTCATATGCAAGCTCTCAACCAGCAGGCGTCCAAATATAAGATGTGACCGTGCCGATATGGGTGAGGTCCTATAGGCGCCAGATAGTCTTTATTCTGACCAGTTAGGTGTATGCCACTATGTACTTCTACGACAATTGACAACTGCAACATACTTCTTGATTGATTTATTCATCTTTATTTTTTTTCGTATACGCTTGTGTATAGCTTGGCAGTATATTCCGCAAACCCCCATTATTTAATTGAGTATTATCAATTGCCAATTGTTCTTCTGTTTTGTATTTTTCGTCTCTCTCTCTCTGTACACTTGAAACTATAAGTACCTACCTACACAATAGTGATGACGTCGATGACGATGGACTAAAATGCAAATATGATTTCACTTTCATTGTACCCCAATCCAACACCACAAACACCCCTCCCCCCCCCCCGTCTCCACTTCCCCAGTGCATAATCGTTGATTTTGTTTGCCCCGGATGATGACCGTCACAGCTATACATGTACTCAGCTAACACACCTCTGTTTTTTATTTTGTCTCTCTCCTTTCGCTAATCTTATTTGTATTCGGATTATTTTGCGCCAGTCCGGCTCCACTAGAAAGTCGTAAAAGGGGCTATTTATAGGACATTTGTTTTTGTTCGCGGGGGTTGGGGGCGCAGACTTAGATTCACCACAAGGAACTGACTCTCGGTGTCCAAGCCCCCCTCCTACACAAAGTGAATAGTACACCAGTTGTGATCAGGGGATTAAAACCAGCTCGTTGGGAAGCGAGATTTGCACATTGCCCCACTTATTTATCTTTCTTGTGCCTTTTCCCCAATATATTGTCTTCTCTAGTCACTCATTTTTATGTGTTCACCATCCTCTCCCATTTCTGTTCGACTTTTCTCTCCCACTGCCTCCTTCTTATCATCACGCCCTTCTCACTTCACATATTTTCGTCTCCTTTCTCCATTTTGTGTCCTCTCGCAATGAACACCGCTACATAGCCGATCCTTTTTTCTCCTTAAATCACTCGATCGCCTCTCCAGACCTCTATCTTCACCCTTTTTATCATTCTTTCTCCTCCCCCCCCCCCTCCCCCACACTGACCACGCCACTTTCAGTTTCGATCCATCTATTTTGTTCTCTTACTTTGAGCACTCGAGTAGTGGTTTGAGCTCTTCATATTCTCTCTAAGCAGTCAGTTGAAATAAGGATGAAAACGCCCTGAATGGGATACAGCATCAATCACCATTATACTGCAACCTCTAGGCAAAGACTGGGAAGGGTGGGCTTGAGGTTGGCATTATTTTACTACTTTCAGTACATACTGTATGAGGAACTGTACGAGAGATAACTACAGTAATTTCTGCCTCTTTGTATACGCGTGTGATAGCGGCCCTAACTTTGTCTGTGTTGTTAATTTCCATCTCCTTCTATCTACTTTGTAAAAGAAGGTATCAGTTGAAATGGATATGAAAATATACTTTGGTCCCCCCCCCCCCGATTTAGGGAGTTTTCAGTTTTTGTCTTCTATGTATAAAACCCTGGGTTTTACCAACCACAATTATTGCAATGTTTTCCGTTTTCTACAACTATCCTTCCCTTCCGCCCTCACCCCCCCCCCCTATCACTCTGTCCAAGCAGATACTTGTGTGCTAGTATGTATTATGCGGACTCGTACTTATCCATCTACTAGTCCCAACACTTTGTCAAATACTTCCACTATTTTTAATTATACTAACTACTATCGCTTTGTACCTATTTATGTATGTGTGTGTATGTATGTATGTATGTATCCTCATGCTAACGAATAAATTGTCAATTTTTCACTAACCAGTCTTTTTTACACATATCTTAGCAATACTACTGATTAAATCTGATAGTCATTGATGTATTTTGAGTTATTCTAAAATGAAGCAGAATCGATCGAAACCTTTCACGGACGAATATACATAGATGCCAATGAAATTATACTACTGGTTTCAAGTTTCGTAACTTTACCAACGTTTAGTGAATCGAGAAATCATTGATGCAATGGTTTCGCCATAGAGTAAATATACTCTATGGGTTTCGCCTTGCGTCGTTTCTATTCACTTCATAATTGAAAGTACTGTAAATAGGAGCAACTTTTAAAATAAGTTTATTCACTACCGCGGTTTCGGGTATGACCCTTTAATAACATAATTAAAACGTGACTGACAAAGTAGTTTGAAAAGAGTACTAAAGCAACAAAATCAATGTAAAACTGGTACAGTAAAATAATTGATGCAGAAAAAGAACTAAAATATATTATGTACAGTTGAGTCTAACAAATGAAGCTGTCTATTTAAAATAGGGTCACGTCCACCGCATGGAGGATGGTCGCATCCCAAAAGACATTCTCTATGGAGAGCTGGCGTCTGGAAGGAGAAGCACTGGCCGCTCACATCTGCGCTACAAGGATGTCTGCAAGAGAGACATGAGGGCACTCGACATCGACACCGAGTCCTGGGAGGGGATTGCAGCCGACCGCACAAGGTGGAGAAGTACCCTGAACCAACACCTCAAGCCAGGGGAAGAAAAACTGATGAATGCAGCGGCAGACAAGAGGGCACTCAGAAAGGAACGCAACAATTCCGCCAGGCCGGACACCACACATAGATGTAACCATTGAGGAAGAGACTATCACTCCCGCATTGGTCTCTACAGCCACAAGCGACGCTGCTCCAACAGGAGCCAAGAACATTAAGATGCCCCACCAATGGCCAACCTTGACCGACGGAGGCCTATATATATATATATATATATATATACTTGGATGGAAAAGTACATAAGGCTCAACTACTTGGCCAGTTGTTATTCCCAAGACTCTGAGTTTAAAACATACCGGGTGGCAATTTTCCCAACATCGGAAAGAAGGTTTGTTGAGGTTGGCATTCTTAACCAAAAATCATGTCAGCTGGACTGTCACGGTACAATAAATCTTCATTTTATCTAGTCTATCTTTGGTGTCAGACCTTATATATCCAAAGAGGTGAGGGACTAGTCCCGCTATAGTCAATAACAGCTACATATACAGTAAGCGAGAAGTCAAATAAAATATATTTTTTCTATATAGACACATTTTTTCTGTCCAAAACTGCAGCGTCTATAATCTGTTTTAGAGATTGCGTATAGTATAAAACGCCTTTATACGCATTTTCTTATCTATAACTTCTGATGCATAAATAATAAGTTGATGACTTCATCCATAGTTCTAAAGTTCTAGAATTCCGACGTAAAGGGGTACGTTGGTTGATAGCGACTGGATATTGCGTAGTTTGACGTATTATTTTCTTTTCTCCATTCATGCGGTTTTGAAAAATGAATGATGTTTGAATTCTCCCATGTACTATCTAAATCTTTCTGTCTCTCTCTCTCCCTCAACATGGAGACCCAAATATATCGCATTTTCCGGCACCATACAGTACATATGATAAAGATCCCAGATCGTCATTCTTTTATGCCACAACTGTGCGTATTCAATAAACATATTAGCAGATATTGAAATGTCGAAAGTTTTTGTGTTTACGCTTGTGTAAGGTTTGTATAGGCTATATAGAACTGTTACACCACAAGGTAGTCCCTTATATGTATACTCAATAGGACCTACAAAATAGGCGGGACTTGTGTTGGTAAGCGAACGAACAGCTGGTCCCATTTGAACCCCTATATGCACTATAAAATACAGCTGGCTTTAAAAGTTAGATACTGGTGGAGGATATAGATTAGTATACGTTTTGCATAGCAACCAACCCATGAAGCGACGTCAAAGTGTACAGGCGCTGTCATGCAGCCATTCTTGATATTTTATGTTTTTTGTAGGCAGATATTGTTTAGGTCAGAGTCTATAAGCATAAGTGTAGTCCAGTATAGTATAGATAGCATGACTCGTTTGAACTGAAAAACGTCTGTTTCAAATTCTTATTATAAATCTTATAAAGAAATTACACAACTTAAAACTTGTTGAGTTAATGGAACGTTTCGCAATTCAAAGTAAAAAGAACACAACTTCTAAAATAAGTGTATACTCAACCGCAGTTTCGAGTACGACCGTTTATCAAGAGAATTACAACGTGACAGACTCAAGATATGTATACATAGTTAGAATAGAGTTATAAAACAACAAAATCAATGTAAAACTGGTACAATAAAATAATCGAAGCCAATTGATGCTGAATTAAGACTTGTTATTTTACATATAAGTTCTTGTTCAATCGGAATTTTATTGTTTGATTCTAAAAGCTTTGGACGCAGACAAACATGTTGTTGAGTTTCATGGCGTCACATTATAGTGAATAATTTTCATTTATTTTTCATATACAGTATATGCCCATGCGCTCGATATTAGTTTAAAATAAAGTAACACACGATGATTCTTGATTTGATATTGGCCATCTGCTTTCAGAATTAAATAAAAAAAAAAGTATTCTCGGCTTTGGCTTGATAAAAATGGAAACGAAAATTCGCCAATACAATTTCAAATTTTCAGCTATAGTCTTTTTTTTAACACGGAAATTCGCTAAATAATATGTGAATCACTTAACTTAAGGGTGACCACGAGTGTATTAAGGATGCTTTTCGATATAATGTCATATTTTGCCTCGAGTTTCTGTGGTTTCGAGAAATTCATTCAGAATTTTACCAAACAGAAACGATTATAGTAGTTGTTTCATTTGAGTAATAATACCTATATACTGTAGATAATTTTAGAGTTCTCGGGGGCGTTTTTGCATTTAACGCCTAATATTTATTGTATAGAGTGCATAGCAGCTGTTGATTATTCTATATATATATATAAATAAATATATATCTCCTGTAAACGGTATATGGATTTGTTTCGGTTATCTCTTCCGGTCTCAAGTACAAGTGAACCACATTGATTTCTCGATAGATCTTCGTGCTCCGGGTCGCAGCTTAATTGTTACAGGTCAAATTGCATGTGTGTAATCTCGGATATGCTGCATGTATATGTTTTTGTTGAAGTTTTTAGAAACTGTCAAAGCCGTTACATGTAACATTTCAAAATTGAAAAGAAGAAAAACTATAGACTCGCCAGTGTCAAAATACAAGGGACAATATGTTTCTTTGTCAACAGAATTTCCTATATGCCGGAGTGTCGTTAAGTTGGATAGTTAATATTGGTGAGAAGAAGTATGCAGTGCTACGCAACCAGTGTCTAAATAAATTTTGTCGTTTCTACAGGCATAATTTTGTAAATAAGTTTAGCGACACTTGCAAATGATGACAGCCAGGAAAATAGAAGAGAGTTACAGGGGAGTTTGGTATATTTATTTTTAATTCGAAGTAAGAAGAGGAGAACCACGCTCAAGGTGAACATGTATTGTCATATATGTATGTGACCGGTTTCGATTATATATTGCAGACTAAAGCTTTAACTTTTGTAAAATGCTGTTTGATGCTAAAATGGAGGGATATAACAGAAGGACTTCATTATCTTTAAGGAATATACGCATCATAAAAAATAAGCATGTCAACGTTTTAATAAACTGCAATACACAGTGCAGAAAAAGGGTTACTACTCAATAATCCAAGAAGTCGAAAGTACTGGTAATTTCAATAAGAACAGGACATACTTCAGTATCATTAAACTGAATGATACCGATCTGGAAGAAGTCAATGAATTTGTCTACCTGGGATCAACAATGAACACCAATGGAAGTGGTAGTCAAGCAATACGGAAAAGGTTGTCAATGGCCCGAAACGCAGTTCAAGGAATAACTACCATATGGAAGAGCAATAATGTCGGC
Source organism: Nematoplana nigrocapitula (assembly GCA_032274565.1). NCBI lineage: Eukaryota > Metazoa > Platyhelminthes > Proseriata > Nematoplanidae > Nematoplana > Nematoplana nigrocapitula. The sequence goes on from JAUYWV010119036.1 coordinate 16,834, forward strand.
AAGCACCTGATGCTGAGGCTGTTCAATGCTACAGCTTTTGACATTGCATCGCATGGTTGTGAGTCTTGGGCGATGACCAATGGTGGCGAGAGAAGAATAGACGCATTCGAGATGTGGCCATGTAGAAGACTATTGCGAGTGAGTTGGGCAAACGAAATGTCAAATCGTTGGGTTCTAAACAATATCGGCGTTTTGAAATGACTTTACGAAAGAGTATTGGACTAACAGAATGCGGTATTTTGGATATGTAATTAGGCAAGATGATTTGGAGAAGACAAACACCCAAGACTCTACGAGGGAAGCAGATCAAGAGGGCGATCATCAATACAATGGACGAAGGGCATCACAACATGGACTGGGAGCGGACTGACAGCTGCAACAACATCAACAAAGCCTTTGGCTATTGAAGGATATCAACCATGTATCCCTTGATAACCAAATAGGCAATATTGAATGATGTTTTGCAGGTGGTCTTTGACTGTCCTTAGCGCTGTTAGGATAGCAGTCTGAAATGTTACATTGCTATGGAGTATTTAAAACATCTTTGAGATTGTGATTGAGTGGGTTCGTAAATACCCGCAGAGTTTAACCCTAACCTCACTTGATTACCTTCTCTTGGGGACAATCGTGTAACCTCCAGTGCCTAAACTCACGCGGTGTTCTGGGGACCACCCTGAGTGGTGGTGCGAATGCACGAGGCTTCGGGACATCTTGGTTAGTCTTGGGCATATGTGTGGTGTTCTGTGAAAGTTGGGCCGTTTGGTTAAATTGCGACCATCCTTCTGAGAGTATCGCTTGGGTGAGGGCTGGCGTCTACCTCTGTTTCATGTTAATCACACAGCTTCCTCTGGATGATATTAAACGCCTTAGCATCCCTTCTGAGACATTTTGTATGCCTAAGTTAGATGTATCTACCGCATGGTCTCTCAGAGGAATCCGTGTCGGTGGACTCGTAACTGAGGGAGCTACAGCTGCCCTGACGAGATCCGCTGTACAACAACATGAGCAGAAGACGCGGTGGTGTAGTGGTAACATGCTTGTCGTGAATACCGAGGTTACCTTGTTGGAATCTCGGCTAGGTCAACCTTTCATGATTAATTTCAGCGGCTGTCCAAAAACCAGGTGCGATGGACAGCACCTGGACTCGTAACTGAGGGATCTCCAGCTCCCCTGACGAGATCCGCTGTACAACAACATGAGCAGAAGAGGCGGTGGTGTAGTGGTAACATGCTTGTCGTGAATACCGAGGTTACCTTGTTCGAATCTCGGCTAGGTCAACCTTTCATGATTAATTTCAGCGGCTGTCCAAAAACCAGGTGCGATGGACAGCACCCGTCGTGGTGCACCATTTTAATTCCGCCAGGACGAACGGAGACTGTCCAGCTTACGGCGTCCCCTCCTGTAGCCACTGCTAATGCTATCTGCGGTGGATGCTGTGTCCACCTCTGCATAACTACTATTACTGTAGTATGTCATGTTAATTCCACAGGTCTGCCCTGAAGGGTTTGGTGGGCATGGTCGGGGGGATTCGATGTCTCCTCCCAAGCAAGGGCGGGGGGAGTCGAGAATGCCGGCAAAAAACATCAGCAGTGGACATAAGTTATGACGTACTTTCGTTGGGGCCACAGCAGCGCTTAACCTGACTGAAAAACGAATGAATGGTTTTATTATATTATTTTCTAACGGAATCTAAATATTAGTATTTAGAATAAATTCTATACTGGGAAATTCATTTGTGCCAAAAAGATCTTATCTCACCTTGTCCCGTCAAGTCGAGGGCGAACTCCACGACTCGCCTTTTTAAGCTTTGGCGGTCTTTGACTTCTACCCGGACTCTGCTAAGAAGCAGACCTGCGGCTCCTTTATTTCATCAAGCCATCTTTTTCTTGGTCGGGTGTGTCTTTGTTTGCCGTTCGCGATGCCTAGAATGATAGATTCTCAAAGCTATTTCCTCGCATAACGTATCCGATGTGAGCCAGCTTTTGGTCGATGATCATGGATGTCAGGGGTTGTGTTGTACCGATATCCTGGAGAATCGAGACATCCGTCCTTCTGTGTGTTCACGAAACACGCAACACTTTTCTCCAGCACCAAATCCCAAATGCATTGACTTTATTTCGTTCATACTTCCTCTTTTTCTCTTGGAAAAACAAGAGCTTTGACAAGGTGTTTTTTTGTTCGTATGCTAAGTCCGCCGTCGCATTTTCCCCATTGTACCGTAAGTTGTCGTAAAATCTCATTTCTACAGTCTCTGGTTTTTTTCTATTAGAGAGCCGAGGATGTTAGGAGTATTGATTTGTGTTAAATGTATCGAGTATTGATCTGTGTTGAATGTATCGTGAGCGAAGTTTGATGCCACAGCGCTGCTAGCGGTATAGTGTGCTGGCATTGAATAAAATTGTTCGGTTTGGATTAGTACAACTTTTCACATTGGCGTCGCAAGCAATGATTTTAACACTGGACAGTGATTTTTACATGTGGGCTTATTGGATCGAATGTGAGGTCCGAAAGGTGAAACACAAAGAGAAAATGGATGAGACAGTGGATGACTATAAAGTGATGTTCAATGATGTTTTGTTTACCCATATTGATGAAAATATTCTGTCCCTTCTTATGGTGGAATTTAAAGACAATCTTTGCACTTCAGATCAGAGCATCTTTTAACATAGATACTGGGCGACCAAATGGTCGCCCAGTGCACCTTGTTTTTAGGTACTGGGCGATATGGGTGTAGTGCAATACAGACGCAGGCAACAGACAGACAGGCAGCAATAATTGTGAACAAAAATGCCCTTTTCAATTTTAAGAGTGGTGGAATTTAACGCATTATTTTTTTAAAAAGTAAACAGTTGTTTTAATGAATCATTGATTATTTATCTATTTCTGCTTATGAAAGGACTTTGGGTTCAGTTTCGGTTGCTTCACGGCTCACGCTGAGAATTAAAACGTGATTTTGATAGCTACGAGTTCTAGAAATGGTCAAGTTCCCATGGCTGATGGAGCTCGTTGTGATGGGAAAAAGGAGCTAATGAGAATCATTGATCACCTAAACAGTGATGCTCATAGTACTGCTCTCCGGGTTGCTGAATCTAATGAATTGTGGCTGACACACTCAAACAAACATCCATGGATAAAGATTTTGAAGAGTCGTGAAACAGAGACTGTAGCTACTCTAATTGAAATGGTCATTGATGTGCATTGTGACAGCAGACAAATGACATTGTCAGCTAATTCATGGCCATCTAGATCATTGGCTCATATGCACAGTACTAATCAAGTGGCCATTTATCGAACAGAAGGCTTAGACTTGGAGTTTGAACCATTCAATCATCCTACATCAGCCTTCCATTATCCTACACCCGATATGTACCGCGAAGTTCATGATACAGTGGCAGAAGTTGTTATGGAAGGATTGGCAAATGAAATCAAGGCAGCAATCTGCTTTTCATTCCAAGTTGATGGGTCGCTGGACAAATATTCAGTGGACAATAAGTTTATTACTGCACGGTTTCTGGGACCCGATAAAGCCATGCAAACAATCTTTTTAAGTGAGAGCCATTCTGACAAACGTGGTGCAGAATGCCTTTTATGTGCTGTGTACAACATACCCTACAGAATCTGTCTTTAGAGGATGTTGCCAAAGAGAAACGTACTGGGCTAACGACTGATGGAGAAAGCGCCAACACTGGCAAACGAAGTGGACTATGGGCTCGGATGAAAGATTACTTAGGTCGGGATA
>JAUYWV010119037.1:0-11895 GCA_032274565.1 Nematoplana nigrocapitula
GCAGAGACGAACCACAACTCGACCCTGCCCCGCCGGCGCAGCCTTAGGGCTGGCTGGTGTGGCGTGCAAGAAGAAGAGGAAGACCTAGAAAAAGATACTGGGAGATGATGAAGGAACTGGTGGGGATGACTACAAAACAGATTGTCAACACCACCCGAGACAGGAAAAGCTGGAGACGCATAGCCGTGACTGTCACCAGAGGTCAGCCTCGACTCGATGGTACAAGATAACAAGGTAACTATTCAATTGTGTTGAGCTACAGCATATGTATTATGTGGAACATGATTTGTTTTTCGAAAGATTCCAAGTGCTGACCGGGCGAGTTGATGACTGGGATCAACATGTGATACCGTCACATTTTAAGTCTTGCTTATTTTTATTTTCTATTCTGACTCTACATTGAGTAGAAATCTCTTGAACACTCGCGGGAGTGTTCGTTTGACTTATTTTCCCCATTTTCTACAACTATATACATACAATCGATTGCTTCACCTTCGAATCCGCCTTATCCCCATGCCCGGTCGGGTGGTGGTCTTTGACCGGCGTCTTGTCGCTGCCCTTCCCCTTCCCGCCGCGGCCGCCCTTCTTCCCCGAACTGCCCCCGGCCGGCTTCTCCTTGTCCAAGTGGCCGCCGGCGTCCTCGGGCATCTCGCTGCGTTCCGAGGGAGTAGGCGGGCGGCGGAAAGTCAGGGTGGTCCGGTCCCAGAAACTCAGCATGTCCGAGATGGTCCGACTCTCCACCTCGAACGTCTTGAATCTGGACAGAACGATAGGACAGCAGTAGAAATTTACCTATTCCTCCTGTTGCACTTGTCTCCCAAATCAATAACTGTGACTACGATATTTAGAGTTAGTTTAATACAGTAATCAAGTATAATATGGCCCGGGACCGAGGCATGCACGACGAGTTTTTAATTTACATCCGTATGGGTGGCAGGTTCCATTGATACCTGTTCTTCATATGCGATTTTAATGGAAATTTCGTTGAGTTAAAGAACACCTTACGTTATGTTGAAGTGAAATCATTTCACTATTGATTATTGATCGATTTGTTGTAACACATTATAGGCAAAATTTACATTAATGATCCGAATAAAATTTGTCACATTTGGAAATATCTTACTTATAAAACATACTGTAGAATCCATAACAATCCATCAATAACAACAACGAAGAATTAAACATTAATAATATTATTGATTAATTTGTTACTGAATGAATATCAAGCAGACTTCGAAATTGAATTCCATTGAAATTATAAAGCCGACATAGTGATTTTAATTCGCAACAAAATCTCAAAGAAAAGAAAATCAACTAATGGCTCCCAGTCACGTTTTGACAAGAGGATGAGAGTGCATCGAAACGAAAAAAACGACACAACGCACTGCTCGCCTTAAGAGCAACTGCGCGCCAACATCCCGCGAACGCGACTGAGAAACGCTCGTACAGCGCTCTGTCCGACATTAAACAAACGCTACGGGAGCCACAGGTTCCGTTTTATGGTATTATTAGGCACTTTTAAAACTGCTAAATCATTACGTCATTTTATACCTGTTGCTGGTACGCAATCTGGAAATGGTGACAGCATACAATGCAAGTGATATTTCTTTGGTTATATTCCGTGCTAGATGACTTGATTCTTCGTCATTGGTAACGTTGCACTGTTCTGAAATTCTGCAGTATATTTTATGATTAAATTATCTACAAATGTGGCAAATTGTTTCCGAATCAGCATTGAAAAATTGTAGATTTTGCGTATGAAGTGTGTCAACAAATCGATCAATAAATCAATAATGGGAGATACAATATGACTGCACGTGGTCGGCGGTGATTTCACTGCAACGTATGAGGTGTTCTTCATCTCCACGAAATTTCGTTAGAATCGGAACCTGTGACACCCATACGGGTGCAAATTTAAAAGTCACGTGCATGCCCAGTTCCACCATGCAAAGGATGGGTACACACAATTTTAGCTCTCTCCGATTGGTGGTCTAGGAGGAGATAGCTAACACATAGAAAAACAGCCAGACTATTAATTTTGGGAAGTTCTCCATGTCATCGCATTCTGAGGAAAGAAATCAGCCTCTTTTCACGGACACAGAATATTGTTTAATTATTTTGCCAGCAGAGGAAGAAGTGTCCAAAAATAGGAAGCTTTGTCTGGGTTCATCATTATTCTAATTCTAACGGACTTGCATTTCAACATATTGCATATGCGAGTAAAGTGAGAGCTATACCTCTGGAGAAGAAGACGTTCGGATTCTTTCATCGGTTCCTTCACCTCCTCCGTGGGCTCCACGGGTTCTTTGGGGACATCTTCCGATTTGGGTCTCTTATCTGGAGCTGGCTTGCCCTTCTTTTTGCTGTATAATAAAGATATAAAGAACTAAAAACATGAGACAAATATTGCACAACAGATGCGCGTGATTACATACATGTACAGACGAATAGTAGTTCCAAAAACAAAACAGATACGAATTTCAAAGAAGTCGGAGTGTATAACCCAAGTTTTTCATACACAGCATTTTCGGTCGCACTAAATGTGTCTCGTAAGTTGCCAGTACAACGATGAAAATATGAAAGGATCTTTGATAAATACATTAATTCACTCATCACGAATTAACCAACTACTTTGAGTAGTATAGTTTGAGACATTAGGAAAAACGAGAATATTTTTGTAAAAACGTCCATGCCAGTACTATTGGAGTTTGGCAATTTGTGCTGCTCGTTAATTAATTATTTTATTTAGTAATTGACAATTCATCAATTTTACAAGGTTTATATATGGTAACCTCAAACGATAGATGACTTCAAAAAATCTAAACTCTAAAGCGGGTCATATAGCCAGACTGTCTCACTCTTCGTGTTTCCCTTCGGACTTTTCTGTAGCGTGCGATTCTGGTCGATCGGTGGATGGCCCGTCCTTGGATTTGACCATGGAACTCTCCCTGGTGATTGGCTTGCCGTCTTTCGACTTGGCCGGCCCTTTGCCTTTGTCGTCCACTGGCTGTCCGCCTTTCTTACCCTTCTTCTTCATCGCTCTGTTTAGGGAGAGAGCACAAATAAAAAGTTCAGCAACCAAGAAGCTAAAAAATAGAAATTAGCACGATTTACTTTCAAATGATCCCCCAAGCATTGATAGGGCGAGTTGCTGACTGGGATCAACATGTGACATAGTAACGTATTAGGTCTTGATAGTTAGTTTTCAATCAAATTTTGAATTCACACGGAAAATCAAAAACAAATTATATCAGTTTTTATATTTTCTATATATGGGTTTTGTACCTATATCATAAGGTGTGTAAATTGTGCAGCTTTGTACTCTATATATTTCAACGCGTGAGAAAGTTATGTCATCAGGGAACTGCGTTGTGTAACAAGTGGAGTTTTCACCTGTCTGACCCCATCCCTAAACATATATCAGAAGGGAAAATGGCCGTCGCCCTCACCGTTCCTCCTCCAATCGTCTCTCCTCCGCTTCCCGCTCCTCTCGCTCCCGCTTCTCCCGTTCCATCTTCTCCATCAACTCCCTCTGTCGGCGCTCCTTCTTGATATCCAGACGCTTCTCGTCCACTCGCCGCTTCTCGGCCTCCGTCAGGGCATCGTACTCGTCCTCACTCATATCTTCCAACCGGAGTCGCTCCCTCTCCTCTTCCTCCCGGTCCCGTTCCTCCTTCGCCTCCTGGTCGCGCTTCTCGTTCTCCTTCATCGAGTTGTAGTCGGATTTGAGGGTGACGAAGTAGATATAGCGCCGATTGTTGAACGCCTTGAGAATCGCCTGGGCGGTCGTGCTCATCCCGGGACAGAAGAGGGTCTCCAGACCGTCGAACACCACCCCCCGATGGCAGTCGTTGAGAAGGAGGCGTTCGGAGAGGATCTCCACAATAAGGTCTTCGGGCAGAATGGTACTCATCAGGGATTCTTCCCCGGACACACTGGCACTGATGCTCAGCCGGCGGGCGATGGGGGCGGTCAGGGGAGGTGGACTGCCCGGAATCTACATCAATACACACGCGCGCACACACAAACACAAAACTCAATAAGGGAAACATTGGGGAAATACGGTGTGATTGCGCTGCAAGGGGCTTCAATATGCTCGCTGAGTCACGATGAAAGCAAAATCATGCCCATAATTTAAATCACAATTGATATATATGAGATATTGGTGAAAATATCTCTATGGATACAGTTCCAAATTCAAATTTTAAAATTATGACCAGAGTAGAAAGTTTGCATTTATTCTTTGTATTTGTCAACATAAATTTAACATCAGTAAATCTCCATGCAAGAGTTTTCATTATGACTACAAATCTGGTTTAAAGCTGAACATAGATTACAGTTACTACATTTTATTACATTACTACAGTTCTCGGAAATGAAGCACAATCGAACAGTACAGTCCACAGATGGTCATAAGGATGTCGCTGTTGTAGGAGATCCTTGGAAGACGAGGAAACACATGGAGCTCGTAAATCTAGAAGTTAGAAGGTCATAAATAGCTGTTCTGTTAAAGTATGCTTCATAAAACACCCCTAAACTCCTAAACTTTATTGACTCGAATGAAAGGAGCTACATTTAGTTGACGAATGAGAATGGTTCTCTAGCCAAGTAAAATAGCGGCAATCGATATCACAAAACTGGACCGTGAACAGTGCACACAGACGAGGGGGGGGGTGTACAATGCAGCACATGTGATTTACCTACAAAACAGTGGGCGCTCGTGCGAAATATGAGATACCAATTGATCTTTCAAGCGGTAGAGAAAGTATTGCCAGTTAGTTGGCCTGTTTGTTCGCTTGCCGGCACTTTTAGGAAGAGGTTGTGTAGCGTAAAAATTAGAAGTGAATATTCAGCTAAATTTGAGAGCTCTTAAGCTATATGAAACAGACCTTAACGTGTAATTCACGAGCTCCTAAAGTCATCGACAAAAATGACGTCATTGACTAAAACTCTTATTGGTTAACTCTTTTGAGAATTTCGCGTGGGGTTTACTGCTAAATTCAACCGATCCTAAAATTTAATGCTAATAAATTTAGGAGCTGCTAGCAGTTTTATGAAACAGACCCCATGTCTGCAACAACTGCTGTTCAAGAAGATACTGCAGCTATCGTTTAGTTGAAGAGATGAACGACAGAGAGTTGAGGTGATAGCTATAATATAGTTTTGTTGGGATTTCTGTTGGCGTTCTGGTCTTTCCTCATATTCCAAGGATCTCCGACCACAACTCTTTGCCGAGAACTGCAGTCAACATCTGTGTAAACAATCTCGAGCTTCTAAACCAGATTTGTACCATAATAAATCATAGCATATGCAGATGTTCTGCTGGTAAAGTCGTGTTCAACAAAAGCATGACATAATATGCATAAATTTTCTACATTTGGACAGACATTTTTCAAATTTTGAAGGTATCCATGGAGATATCGACTTGTATTTCTCACCAATAACTTGGACATACGGTACTGGCTTTGAAATGAAGACTTTAAATAAAGAATGAAAGCTTAGAGATTTTACTACAGCTGTTACGAGGCGAATGCTGTACAGTTTTCCTTTTCCATTGCTGTCGATATATACCATATGATTCAATGAACCGCAAGCGAATAAGAATTAGGTATATACTGTATAGACAACGCTTTCTACATATTTTTTAACACTTGCACTGGTAAACGGAACAAATAATGAGTGAAAACGACAAATTCAAGTATAACATAAGAAATCAGATGTGACCAAGCTCCGATCAGGTATGATACAAAATGGTCTCTACCACATATTGACTAATTAAATTATACATTTTGACCATTGAAAACTTTTAATTATATGCATGCATGCATGCGGTGATATTGGTGGGAAAATTCAGCAAAAAATAAAAAGGTTTGGAATGTAATAATTACTCACCGAACAACGTGGATAGCATTTGTTTTGAATGTGCTTCTCAAAATGTGTCAATATCTTTGCCATTAAATCAGTATAGTCAATTTAAGAAATATATGGCAAAAACTGTTCCAATTTATCTAGACTTTCTTTTGAACTGCTCTACTAATGCGAGTGTTCGACATTTACCATATTTTGTCATTCCTTGTCGAAGGGACACGCGAGGGCCCCGGAAGAAAGCGAGAAGCTGGAGAAAGCGAGAGAAACTTAATAAAGAGACAAAATGAAAAGTTAGAGAGGGAGAAGAGACAGGCCAAACACGAGAGAGAAAAAGAAAGAAGAGCGAGAGATGAGAGAAAAAAGGAAGGAATAGACAACAAAGCTAAAGAAAAGGAAGAGAGAAAAGATCGGAGTGAGTGAGGGAGAAGAGAGACTAAAAAAGAGAGACACGAGATAAAGAAGAGAGAGGGAAAAAATTAAATAAGAAAAGAGATAAAATAGAAAAAACACGAGAGAGGAGAGGAAAAATAAAAAGGAAGAAACCGTAAGAGGTCCCACGTAACGCAGGACTTTGCCTGCAGGAGCATGACACCTCCGCCACGAGAAGGCAGCTGCATGGGGCTCTACCGCATTGACACCGCCCTCTGTATTCATGTGAACATGGATCTTACTCTGCATGCGGAAAATACATAGTTCTGTATAGGTGTACTACACGCATAATTAAACACAATTTGCAAAGTGTGTGTGTGATGTGAGGCACGCGTTTGTGCTGTGAAGAAGATGTCTTCCGGCAAGCAAACTCCATGCTGGACTGGTCACTCAGACCAACTGCAACTATAGAACACAACGATAACAACCTTGTTGAAAGTCACATCATAACGTGGGACGCGTGAGCGATAATCAATAATACATCGTCATACGTCATCAGCGTGGAGGGTCTTCATCAACTGGCCGGCAGCACCACCACGCTTGGTCAGACGAATCGCTGCCACCACCTCAAGACTGACTCTACGGAAAGTTCCTTCCATTCTTCCTATACGAGCTGTCGCGGTTGATTGGCGCTGGTAACTGCAGCCGATCGAAGATATGCCCGGTTTGATGCCCGGTTTGTTCTGGACAGAATACGCAACATTGCAACTCTAGCTGCCAAGGAGCAGAATTCACTGTGGGAGTCCATCTATGCTGGAAGCAACGCTGATGATGACAGCAATAGAGAGTGGGACAATGTGGTACCCCATATACTGTACAATGTAGTTTCTTGCTTCGCGCCGTTATCGACAATACATTGCATTCCTCACAAAGAATAAGACGTGCTCCAACAAATAATGAAAAACGAAATAGTAGATTTACAAATCCCCTCCGTATTGTAGGTTTAAAAAAGTACGACAACTATAGAAAGCAATAAAGATAGATGTTTATAGACTTCTAGTAGAGTAGAGGGGTATCAGCTCTATGCACAAATAGGTAGACTTCCATTGGCTATGACGCCAGACAACTCGCCGGCCTGAGCGAATCACGTGCGAGCGTGAGAAGATTTTGCGATTCAAAGTCCGTCAGGCGCGCGTATCCTACCTAATCACAACAGAAACGCGAATGACCGTATAGTATAGGGTGTGATGAAATCAGAGACAAAGATTAACCCTTATCCAGCTTCGGCCGACAGATAAATTTCGTTTCGCGCTAACGTTCTGCTGGTGGTATAATTACCTACAATATTCAGTCAGTTTTTCTACGTATCTTTCTGCTCTCTTACTGAAGTTCAATTTGATACATAATTTTAAACAATTTAACAGTTTCAATCCGGTTAGGTCAAATAGAAGTCGTTCTTTGCAGACAGCGTCTGATTAATGTTCACAAAAATGTTCCAACACCTCCGAAAGAATTGTTGAGTAGAGAGCCATGCACTACAGCGAAATCACGTTCAGGAAGATGGAGTGACCGTAGAACCCACTATATATAGAGGTTGTAAATCACAGCGGACATCTCAATCGATCAACAATCACACATACCTGACTCGAACCGCCCGCGTCAGCTCCCGAACCGGCCACCTGCCCGGCTTGTCCGGGTTTTGTCCCCGTGGTGCTGCTGTGCTCCTTGCCTGCCGGATGCGGTTTACCGTGAGGCACCTGGCCGGAAACAGTACTAGTCTTCCGGTTGGACACCATACTCTGGGCCATACTCTGCGCCACTGCTGCAGCTCCGGCAACTGAGAAGTGATGGGATGAGAGAGAGAGGTGTCAATCTCTCAAAGAAGATGATTACATAGTTGACTGAAGAACTTCATATTCATGTTGCTCCAAATATAGATGAAGCTTGAATAAATAAAAGATAGATTCTTTAGAATTTAGGTAAGCGGTTTCATATAGGGCGAATTTATTTATGAAATTGTAAATAGCCAGCGCTACCCGAGAACCATGTACAGTATTTGCGGTGCTGCAAAAGATGGCAGCGTTCCATTTTGGCAACAACAACAGCACGACACAGTGTTGCTATATGTAGACCACTACCAATCAGATTTGAGGGAGAAACGTTTCAAAACATAGATAAGGTCAAACTGAAAATTCTTACTGCGTTTGCAGAAATTGACAGCGAGACACGTGTTGAGTTTTAAATGCATAATATTGAATAAATTATATTGAAAACGCACCGATTTGATTCATTGATTAAAAATATTGAAATATCCAGACGATTTTATTGATTATATAAGATGTCAAATAAATTCTTAAGAATCTGACTTTTACTTAGTCAAGTTTCGGCAGCATTGGCAGTAATCTTCTCGGTTTATAGGAAAGTAAAATGTGTAAGCACTTTTGGAACACCCTGTATATCTCCATTTCTTAATTTATTCTTATTCTTGAAAATAACAAAATAGGGTTTGTTGGTACAGAAAATATTTCCCTAGAAAACTACACTACACTTTAGTATTTATGGCCGTATATTAGAGAAATATACATTCATTTATTTATTATGACTAGGGCACTATTCGGCCCCAGCGCCACCTGATAGAAGGAACCTACACAGCAGGACAGGACACACCCTCGGTGAAGTCCGTCCTTCCAGATTACTTCGAGTAAAACGCATAAAAAATCGAACAGAAAAGTGCAGCAGTGAAAAAAAACAATTTAACAGAATAAATCTGACAAACCCTTGTGCAAAAGACATTGGACCAGAAGCACAATCGAGATAAATTTATCATAAGTTTTTGTGAATTTTAAAAACATCAAGTTAAATTAAAATATACTACTTTTAGTAATATTGTGAATAAAACTATATATTTGTAAAACGGTTTATAGTCTATTTGACAGATATCTTATACCGGTGCCACATGAACAACATTATGATTAACTGCATCCGGGCAAAGATGGCGTCATTCCAGAGACCTTGTAGAAATGGTCAATCAGCTTCTATCATTTGTTCAATATTTAGTCAGATTCGTAAAAACCGAATGAAATATTGGTTAGCACAAAAGTGCCCTCCCGAGTAATATCCTTTACACATTGAAAAATTAAATAAAAAACTCTGCGTGTATGTGAGAAATCCACAGCACGGCAAACTCTGTGTGAAAAGTAAAGATGAAAAAGCAGGAATGGAATAGCGAACGCCAACATGAATAGTGTGACATGAAAAATGCGTGCGACAGTGAGATTCGGTAAGGCAGTGACACAACGACAATGACAAAATATATATCCATGGACATAGAAATGTCGAACCTTACTTTTGTAATACTTTTTCATTGTAGAGATAGACGGTACTACAGATTTGACTTGTTGGAAAACAAAATCATGTACACAGAAAGGCCTTCAATGCACTTTCGACTCGTGAGGGTAGCATAGATGCGAACCAGGTCAAGGTCATCACCTCAGTGAATGGCATCCTAGAGCATGACTGAGTCTCTTCCTGTCTGCGCAGTTAAATCATAATCTTGTGTTTCATTTTGGTGTCTACTCCTCGAGCGCGTTGCCCTCATGCAGCCGCCTTCTCGTGGCAGGGATGTCCTGCCCCGGCAGGCAAAGTGCTGGGACTTCATCTCGTCTCGTCTGCACACCACGCCGGTTGCACTGGGGCGCACTGGCGGGAACTAGTCCGAGCTTTGTGGTCCGTCCTCGATGTCGGGGTCGTTCACGGAGAGCTCGGTCCGCCCCACTCGTCGAAGGAAGTCGATTATCGAAGGTGCCGACTGTGAAAGGACATCCTGGAGTAACTCTTCCATCTGTAAAGCGTGTCCATGGATCTGGTGTTCCTTGCCTGTGTTGCTGGGTGGATCTTGTTTCCATCCATTTAAGGCACAACTTGGCCAAGGCAGTCTTCGCATTGCTCATTTCTCTGCAATTTATCTCTTTCATCTTTCTTTATTCGCTCTCTTTTGCACTTCTCTCGTTTCGCTCCTTTTCCTTTCTCTCTCCTCATTCTTTCTTCTTTTCTCTCTCGCCTCTTTTTTAGTCTTTCTCTCACTTCTCACATTATTTGTTCTCTCGTCCATTTCTTTAGGTGCTGTCATCCTCTATTTTATCTTCTCTTTTTACTCTTTCTCTTCTCTCTCCCCTTTCTTTTCTAGTTAATCTTTCTCTCTTTTCACTTTCTTCCCTCTCTTTCTCTTTCATCTCTCTATTTCCTCCAGTTTGATGTCGCTCTCCTTATGGCCTACCTAGGTCTGCATTAATCAGTACATCCTCATTAAGAGCAAACGTTCATAACATGAACACCTTTGCTACTATATTACTCGAGAGAAACATGTGAATTATAAGTTGTCAGCAGGTAAAAGAGTATTAGAATTTCTAGGAAATATTCATTAAATGTCCCGGGATGTACTATAACAAGCAAAGCCTAGTTGTGATAGTGAGATGGGTGTGAAGATCGACGTGCTGTTTAGAATCACGAAGGTACGATATTTATCACCAAAGAGTATAGCAAACAATGCCCCTATACCGTATACAGTATTGTTGTCGTCCAACTTGCCGACCACAGCTGACACAATCAAGCGAGGTCAACTATCCGAATGCCTGCCTGTAGTACACATATTATTTCTCTAACATGATTTACCTAGATAGGATATTCATACTACTATTTTAGTAGTACACATCGAAGACTTCTGATTTTTTCAGAAATGGCATGTTCAACAAGATATTCCACCGGCTGGCCTGTCTAGCTCGACTACTGATGAATGCGGTATGGGTTCGAATCCTTTCCAAGTACTAGCAAATGGCAATAACGCCGAAACCGGTCTACCGGTGGATATTTTGTCGAACTTGCCATTTCCTCTAAAAAATGATTTACGTAGTTTTAACACATTATTCATTAGTATAATGCAAAAAATGAAAACGAAAATAGTGACTAATAGGCCATTATATAGTCTGCCGCATGATGATAATTGAGTATAAATGGAAAGCGTAGACAAAAGCAGTCACAGTAGGGAGGACTCGAAATATGTTGACGACCGGAATATCAATGCAAACCTAATAAAAAATATTTCGGAGAATTGTGAGAAATTGGCATAGATTTTCACACTTTTTCTCATAGTTTCTTACGTTATTTCAGAATTTTTTAAAACAATTCGAAAGTATTATAGATATAGTGAAACTTTAATTATTTAATTCCGAATGTGAATACCACAATGCCCGGTTATGTATATATGTCGAATGGAGTTCAGTTACAAATACCTTGATCATATATCGATATAAGAAATGCTTGTAAGTTCACAACTTCCAAATTGACAATTTGAAACCCTCAGAACTATTAGTAGGTATAGCATATATGGAAATAATGCATACTGGAGAATTAATTGTCAACAGATTTCGGATTCACAGAATCACAATAAAGAAGGAGAGATATTTTCCTCTACACATACAGTATGTAGATAAATAGCTATATTGTACATCAAAGGAGAGTGACTAGTTGGAGAAAGCAAGAGAAAGAGATGAGAATTAGATGCAGAGGGAGGGAGGGAGGAGAAAGAGTGAGAGAAAAAAAATAGTCAACAAACATCTTGCTAGAGCAGGAATTCCTAAAATAGGAAAAATCGACAAAAAT
>JAUYWV010119048.1:0-11894 GCA_032274565.1 Nematoplana nigrocapitula
ATGAGTTCTGCAAACTCACCATCCTCATTCCTTACTTGGATTATTTTATCTCAGAACTGGAACTAATGTTTCAGCAGCAGTCATGGCAGACCATAAAACTTTTGTATCTTGTATGCAGAAATGTGTCTCAGGCTTCACTGGACGACATGTGTAGTTGCGGGTCTCAAAGATGTCATCGCATTGTACAGGAATGATCTACCTCTACTAGGATTGTCAGACGAAGAGATTATCCGTTGGAAGAACTTTTGCGACAAGATGCAGGCTCCGAAACCAACAACACTGCAAGCTTCACAATCTTTAACTGCGATAAGCAGGTTATTTGAAATGTTGGTACACACGCTCTTATACGCATCGGATGCACTCTTCCAGTGACATCGTGCGAATGTGATCACTTCGCCGATTGTCAAATTACATGAGAGCGGGTATGAGAGATGAGAGATTAGGCGCTCTTCCACTAATGCATACAATGATCTAATATTGTATGCAGTTTGACGTTTCCATAAAAACATTTCATATTTAATTAGTTCACTCTATTTAAAAACTATTTTAAAATGCCATGTTTATGAATGAATTGGCGCCTTTCACAAAAATGCTCCCCCCTCCAAAAATTCCTGGCTACGGGCCTGATACCACATTCAGATTGAAAAATAATTTATTATGTCCACATGTAAAACTTTAAAAATGACTTCACCTACAATTTAATTAACACGGATTGTAGTTCTAATGATTCGTCATCGTCCCCTCCTTCCCTTCCCTCTCGATAGAACGACAACCAACAAGCAAACCGTTTTATAGCGATGCAAGAATAAATTGCGTTTTTAACATAAAATTAGATATAAATAAAATAATTAGCATTAGATATTTAAACACAGTGCATCAGGTAAGTTAGATGTCTATGTGTTTGCGTTGAATTTCTATTAGATTAGATCAATAGATGTCATATTGAAAATTGAAAATTTCTATTCAAATTTAGCCGAATTTTAAACGAATTTTATTATCGCGAAGAGAGGATTGAATTTTGTCGGAATATCTTAAAAGTAAGTTTTGGAGCAAATAAATATCAATCAAAAGTTCATTGTAACAGACGAAAGGATTGTATATGTGCGACCATTAGGAAATCACCTGACTTGAAAGTCTTCGGTTGAACCAGAGGGTGATTGAAAATGCATATATAACAGAGAGCTGGTCGAACTTTGATACAAAATTTACGATTTTAGTTGCTGCAAATGCCAATGGACTAAACCATTTCAAAGAAATTCAATAGAGAAAATAAACCATCGATTCAGATGTGTATATCAAATTCATTAAAGATGAATTTAAAAGATTTGATTCCTATGAACTGAGACCATGCTGATGCACTATAACGCTAAAATACACACCTCAATTGGGCCACTGCAGCGTTTCTTGAATCAGAAAATTGTTCTCTGCTAAAATAACCAAGGTATACCCCAGACACCAACGTTTGCGATCGGTACATTTTTCCGAGATTCATTGGAAATACAACGTAAAGATAAAACGTTCTTGGCAAGAGAAGATCTAGATGAATTTCTGACCCCTTTTTCCAGTGGATGGGTACTAATTCTGGGGAATATGATTTTGAGCGCTTAAAAATTGATTATGTATGTTATTATATATATACAATGATGGTTTCTATTTGTGATACATCTAAAATACATAATTCACTGCATTGTTCTAAATGTCTAAATATCTAATGTTAATTTTCTTTTATTTACATCTAATGTTATGTTACAAACGTACTTTTTAATAGATCAATCTATAGTACTAATACCCTGCATATACTGACCTTGATTGCAGGGTACGGCATAAGTAATGTCCGTGATATTCTAACTACACCTTTATCAAATATGAAGCAATGAAACATTGTAATGTTGGCGCCTATTTGAATATGCAGCTGTCAAATAAAACCTTTGTGCATTATTGATTATTTATTAAAGATTGAGAAAATATTACAAATTTTATGTCATTATAATAGGAAATTAATTAGTTGTTAACATAGAAACTTCATTTATTGTACGGCATTAGTCAGTTCATAAGCAAGGCAGTTAAAAACACCGAATGAACTGCATCCAGAATGGAGACCAACTCAGGTCGCGACGGAAATAAAAAATCAACAAGAAGGAACATGCATTCAAGATCAGTATTTCGATAGTATGAGACGGATGGTTTCGCGAATGTTGATTAAATTAAATGACGAATAAATTGTAGAACGAAGGAGGATAACTGGTCGACCAACAACAGTGACTTGATTCACCGGACGCCACCCGTACTGGAACACTCGACAGTGGGATAATAGCATACCTATTTCAGTGCAAGATAAAAAATTTGGCGGTGTATATCCCATAGAAAAAAGTGCAGAAGAATATCTCAAAGAAGCAAACATAGTTTTGAAAGAAGCAGCAGAGAAGATCTTGGGAAAACCGGAGAAGAAAACTAAAAAGAAATGGATTACCGAAAGCACAATGCAACTCATTTAAACAAAAAGGAAAGCGAAAAATGCGAGGTGGCAAACACCTGTCACGGATCAGGAGTACAAAATGATGAAGAGGAGGGTCTAAAGTGCTCTAAGACAGGATAAAGAGAAATAGCTAGAAGATTCCTGTAAAACTGTGGAAGATCAATTAGAAAGACACAACACAAAGGATGTATACAAAACCGTCAAAGAGATCACGGGTAAAGGAAGATTGCAGCAAGCAAGTATAAATGACAAGTCTGGCCATGTCTTAACGGACAGTAATGAGGTTCTTGAAAGAATGAGATAATACTCAGAAAAATTATATGAGAAAACATCAACTGGACCAACAATAGGAGATATTACAGTGGACCAAGACGAACCAGCCATCCTCAAAGAAGTAGTAGAAGAAGCTTTACGTAAACTCAGAAAAGGGAAAGCTCCAGAATGTGATGGGATTCAAGCGGAAATGTGCATGAACACTGGAGACACAGGAGTAAAGTTGAAGCATAGAATATGTAATAAAATCTGGAAGAGTGAAGAATGACCAAGTGATTGGACAAAGATGGTCTTATAGTTCCTATCCCGAAATCAGGTGACTTACAATACTGTAAAAACTACAGAACGGTCAGTCTTATTTGTCATGCCAGTAAGATACTGCTAAGTATAATACTACAAAGGTTAAAAACATACTCAGAGAGAGAAATACCTGAAGAGCAAGCAGGGTTCAGAGAGAATTTTGACGATTAACGGATAACCGGGTAGTGTGTGCAGTGCACCTCAAGCATATCTTTCACGTATATTACTGAGAGTTGATGAAATTCTTTCTTCTTGTCCAACCGTGACTTTTCCTAACTTATTAGTCTACTAATGCTGTTAAAATGATTTCTTTCCGTATTAATCACATACAGAACTACGTCCAGGTTTACGTTAGACGGGCACCTGGGATGCAGTGCACCCCGAGAAAACTGGTACGCATGTATACATGAATCATCCCTTTTGTGTATGTTATTGGGATAATTACTTTGATTTGCCGCAATATGCTATGAATATATTATAATTGTATACTGAATATACACAGAACAGTTCTGGAATTTGATGGGCGCTGATGCAGCAGAAAAGTTCTGGAATTTGATAGGCGCTGATGCAGCAGATAATGATGACCTTGACATTGGAGACATGACGGAGTCGACTGCTCCTGATCAGATACACATAGAAGGCAGACATCTAGGGAGACAAAGCAACCGAATACGACATTCTTGAAAGAGGTGTGTTAATACCTCTTGAAGATGAAAGCGACTCGAGTGATGATGAGGAGCCTGCACCAAACCGAGTGAGGATAGGAGCTGTTGAAGCATTAGCAGCTGATGAACGAGAACCAGGACATAGTGGCCAACTCAAGACGTGCATGGAGTAGACGACCGCTAAACATTGGAGGCCGAAATACGCAGCATAATGTAATCAGAGAGCCATCAGTTCATGTAATGCGTGGAATCATCCCTCGCTATGAGTCTGAGGCATTTTTATGTTCTCTGAAAGTATTATCGCTTCTTCTCTTCAGTATAGCAGCATCCACGGACGACGACTAGTTTTCACATGGAATCGAGATCATCCAAATGATAGGTGACAATGGAAACAGATTGAAAATAGCGATATGAAAGCTTTTATGTACAGTATATGGCTGCCTATAAAGACCTCTACCTAGCTTCAGAATACATGTGGAGCCCAGTTCATGGGCACCCAGTGTACAGAGCGACCATGTCAGAAACGCGATTTGAGTTCATTAAAAATTGCTTCCGATTTCACGATCCTTTGAGAAGAAACAAGGATAATAAGTTGGCACCTGTTCGAGTGATGTTTAATGATTTTTTTACTAAAACTCATATGTATGCCAATGCCCCACAGAATTCGTGTGACGACGTACAACTTCTAGAAAAAATATCGCACATTCAGTATATTGGAACTTTAAACCTCAACAGGGTCGATGTTCCCCCAGAAACCAAGTCAACCGTTGGAAGAAAGAAAGGAGACAGAAAGTTCTATATCAGCGAGAACCAGTTTCTTTGTAGTTTTCAGGATAAAAAGAGACGCCGGTTCTACTATTGGACTCGTTCTCCAAGGTTGAGTCACACGAAGAAGCCACCATTAAACCTGATATGGTGTTGGTCTATAACAAGAATAAATCAAGCGTCGCCAACATTGATAAACTCCTTAGAGTCATGTCAATGATGCGGGAATGTCGGAGATGGCCGTATGGGATTGTCATGAACATGATGAATATTGCAGTCCTGAATGGTATATACGTCTTCAACAGATCGCAGCACTCCGGAGAACACAATTGCAGCAGTTACGCACTTCTACTTCCTCATAGCTACCGGAATGCAGCTGATCGACGCACATGTACTTCAACGAGCGACTTCGGCTGCTGGCGTTAAAGCAGCACTGCACATAATGGACATTGTTGTTCCACAACCGATCCGACCCGGCGGAGAAGCTGCTGCTCAGATGATTGTACTCCCAAGACAATAACAATGTAGTCTCTGTGACCGCACAACCGACCGGAAGTCAATTAGGGTCGGTTGTTCTCAGTGTCGGCGTCCCATTTGCAACACACACATGTGTCAGCGGTGTGAACAGTGCCACTAACCATTTTCAATAGGTGGTTCAAAGACAAGAACAAATAATAACTTTTGTCAAAATTCTTGTGATTTTAAAATTTTCAGTTTTATAACACATGTCTGTAAATCATTTACATTATATTATTAACACTATGTAATCGATTTTTTATAGTATAATGGTTAAGGGGAAATACAAATGTAATAATATAATACTTTAATAACTACCTATTTGAAAGTAAGAAATAGGTCAAATAATAATAATTATAACTTGGGATGCACCCCACCCCAAGTGCACGTCTAACTAATTCCAAATAAGTACCCGAATAACCGTGAAATCTGTTTGTCACTCGCGTGACATTAATAGCTTTTATATCCGCTAGTTAGATTACAATACACATCATTTCATTATGAAAACGCAAAGATGTGCGATTTAGAAATGTTGTCAGTTTACCAGCGTTATTTAACATATTTTCTCGATGTCGAACCAAGATAAACAATAAGTAAACAGTGTCTGGTTGAGCTGCTATAAACCAGATTTACTGGAGCACTCGAAAATCACGCAACCTTTAGCCGAAATGGAATGATAAGACATACTTGTGATATTTTAAAGGTGTCAAGTTTTTAGAGAAAGGTTTCACGAGTCAATGATAAATGGCGTACGTGCGAGTGTCTACTACACTATATAGCATATTGTGTAGGTTTTAGTAGCGGTTGTGCTTTTTGCCGAGTTTTAGGAATGTGTTAGTTTTATAACATATCGATTTGAATTGTGTAAACGCTTGAAACACACACAGCATAGTTTTATAAAATCGGGAAATATCTTTATCACGGATTATGTCACTTTTGCACAGCGTAACCAGTCTGCATAGCTTAAGTTATGTGTCCGAAGAGAAGAAATCAGAAGAGGAGGAGGTGAGAAACTCATTATATATTTATAAACAAAATATTTTAAAGAGTTAATTGTTATAACGCAATTTTGTTTATTTTGCTTTGTATACAGTATATGCACATGATATGCGTTCTAGAATAACGTGTAGAGAATCTTAGCACATTGTGTACGGCTGTTGAATAGTATTTTACCCCTGACCACAGTCACCATAAGGTTTCCAATATATTTCAATTCAATGTTGCGTATTCCTATTTTTATACTTTCTCTTTTATCTGTTTCCTTTGCTGTTTTGATTCATTTTGTCCAGGAACAGAAATCTTTTTCGAACTTTTGCGGCTCTAACTGTATTGTCCATGTCTGAGCTGATATTTTCCAGCACTTGTAATCTCCTCATTAGTATTCTTTCATAAATCGATCCATTTTTAAGCAGTGAGTCAATGTCATCATCGAGTTAGACTTCTGGTGACCACGGGAACAAGACGTCTCCAGCCACCTCTTTCGTCCGCCTCCCTCACCAAGTCCCAGATCGTTGTCCTTCTACCATGCTGCAAGCATAGCCAACTTTTTCAAGTTTTTATTTGTGCTTAAGAGGCAGTGTATGTACATAACTTAAATTATCGCACAATCAGAGTAAGTAATGTCTGTTCCGTATGGGTAGAGATAATACGTCTTTCTAAAAGACCACCCTTTCTGCTACAATTTTAATGCCCCATGATTATACTGATAAAACAATGATCATATATTTAGACAGCTGTGTGATTTATGGGCCATCATGTGTCATTGTAGCTATGCAAGGAAAGTTTTCCTCTTATAAGCCATCAAACGGCGGAGGTCTGATGGTCATACGAAACAAAGAGAGTTTCAAAACGTAGTGAATAAGAAAGAAGATTAAGTGAACCACTTTACTGTTATCTCAAAAACTCAAAAGATATATCCTGTATAAAATGAAGGAAGACAACGCGGGTATAGAAGAACCAAATAGAAAATTGCAAAAAAACTATTAGAGGCTGTATTATACAACTTTCAATATCCTGAATCAATACATTAAACACGGAGTCACATGAAACAAAGAAGACACTATAGCTATTGCAACTGGACAATTAGTGAGACTCAACAAATGGCGGAACAGTAGAAACTTAACTCGATCTAAAAGTCTCTCATCAGGTCCAATAATAATAATAATAACAATAATTTATTTTATTGCAATCAAAAAATTACAAAAGGCAGACCAGAGGCTACCCTAGGGCAGATCTGACTGGTCACCTATATATCGTGATGCCTCGAGACGCATCGGACATCCCCTGAATCGTGATGCAAATTTTAGACTGGTACACACTCTTAGAATTAATTGGGACAATTTGCCGAATGGCGAATGGTGCAAATTTTCCGAATAACTTGTACAATGTCGAAAGGTTAATACACTTTTCTTGGTTGACCTGGTTCTCATTGTCTTGTGGCAGATACCCTCATGCTATACAAAAGGTCTGGCGTAGCCAATGTTTCTATTGCGTATCGATTAACCTATGAGGAAGTGATTACGTCTGGCCATCAAGTTCAAATGCCATACTTGTATTGGTAGGTTGCCAAAGAAGCTCTGCTCCAATCAGAGGCGAGCGAGCGCACCAAATCACGCCGACTCCAGCGACAGCTGTCGGACACACGTGACCAGTTGGAGGAAGCGGAGAGGCGGAAAATGGAGTTCGAACGCCGACGATCCTCCCTCGAAGAGGAACTCGAGGAGGTCCATAGTGAGCTGGGCAGTCACAGACAGCAGGTCCTGTCGTTGAAAGCCCAACTGTCTCGCTCCAGGCTGTCGGGCAAAGACCGCGTGAGCAAATGGCTGGATCTGAACGGGTCTGGATTTGACGGGGATGACCTGGATTCGGCTGGCAGTGACAATGGGACCGTTACTGGGAGGGAGAAAGACCGTGCATATCCCTCAACGAGAAGGTAGGCAGTACACACTGTACCGCACTTGTCTCTGAAGACTATCGTCATGACCATAGATCTCGCATCGTTTATTCCTTCTCTCCAATTTCTCATGTTGTCCATCTATCTATTCAAATCATGTCCTTTTTCCTCTCCTTCCTTTCGCACACAGCTCTTTCTCCACTCTAGCCAAGATCAAGATGTCATCTCTTTTCTTCCAATGATCATACTTCCTTAATCTCCTCTCCTTCCTTTCGCACACAGCTCTTCCTCCACTCTAGCCAAGGTCAAGATGTCATCTCTTTTCTTCCAATGATCATACTTCCTTAATCTCCTTTTCTTCCCTATCGTTCTAAAAGCGATTTGAGCTCCTAATAGTATACATTGTTTTGGTAATCTATTACGGTGTTGTGATCTAAACTGTAAATCAGCACCGCTCACGCTTGAGCTAGCCAAACTGTTTATCAAAACACTGAAGTACAACAACAACTGCGACCAGCCACTCTCTTCTGTTGGACCCGCCAATGTTGTTCGGGCTCATTCCTCAAGTCGTTCGATGTCACCTTCACGCGATGAGAGTCGTCTGCCCTAAGCTGCTGGTACGTCGAGAAGAGATGACGGCAATAGAAGGATCAGCGAACGACACGGGCGCAGGGGGCTCCTCTCCTCATGTGTAAATAGACTGTACGGAATGGAAGCCTCACAGGGACATACAAAGACCTATAAGTGCCCCTTGGGCGGCTTTGCCACGAGTCTAATCTGGGTGAGCCATACAAGCCACTGCGGTACGCGTCCCAGAGGGGAAAGTTGCCGACCTAAAAGCAGACGTTTATGGACCATTTGGTGGTCCGGACAGTGTGCAAGAAAAACGAACGAACAAAGTGGGAAATATTGCTAAGAAGTGATCCAGACACGACCAACGGCAAGGAATCCAGACGAGCCAGAAAAGAGGAATGGAGACAGAGGTGGCCTTACAGCTGGTACTCCAACGTTTTACATGGGTCGAAGACTGATGACTGCAGGGACTTTGTCAGAGACAAAGATGTTAATCGATGGAAGCTGCACAAGAATAGATAGAAGAACAGGAAAAGGTAGTTCCCAGACATTACGATAGTTAGCGAAAACGTCAAGAGTAAAACTACCTGGACTACCCTAAATGAACTTAGCTCAGACCACAAACCGATCCTTATCACTATCCAATGTACGCGAAACACCTTGAGTCGAAAGAAATGCTTCTCTTGGGCTTGGAAGAAGGCAAAATGGGTCAGCTTCAATCCATCAGCTCCGCAGGGGTCACTGCCCTGGATTGGAGGGGCACCATCAGACGATTGCCAGAAATGCGAAAATAAAGACCTGGATTGCCACAATGTGGAATCGATGTGGAATGGCCCCCGACACAACCGCACACCTCGAGGTTGAGTGCGACGTGCTGAACCCAGCCAGGTTCCCAAACATCGTATGCAATCCGTATTCCCGTTTCCGGAGCACTTCGTCGCCCGAGCCGAAAGGCTCTTCCTGTGAAAACAGGCAGCGGGAGAAACAAGACTTTGGCTATCCAAGGATACCAACAATGTTTCCCTCGAGTACAAAATAGGCAATATTAAATGATGTTTTGCAGGTGCTCTATGGCCGTCCTTAGCGTTGTTATGACAACAGTCTGACATGTTGTATTGCCAGGCAGTATTTAAAATATCTTGATATTGCGATCGAGTGGGTGCGTAAATACCTGCAGAGTCTAACCCTCACCTCACTTGATCACCTTCTCTTGGATACAATCGTGTGACCTCCAGTGTCTCTACGCACACGGTGTCCTGGAGACCACCCTGAGTGGTGGTGTTAATACACGAAGCTTCGAGACATCTTTGTTAGGCTTGGGCATTTGTATGGTGCTGCAGTTACTGCAAGGGACAAGGAAGAGAAATAGAAGAAAACAAAGGAAACGAAATCAAGATAACACTGGGAAAGTGCAGGAAATGTAACAAGCACCTTAAAGAAACTCGAGACAAGACCATATGCGCGATCTGCAAGATTGAATTCCATAACAGTTGTGCGAAGGTGACAAGATGGCAACTCTTGTGGCGAAGTGAAAGAGGGCATTTGGAAATGTGAAGCGTGTATCGAGGTTATGAGAAGAGAACAAGAAGCTCACAAAACAAGGCAAACGGTTGTGGACGTCGAAGGGGGAGCTAAAAAGCTTGAAAGGGTCAAAAGAAGCAGCCTAAAGATTAACCAATTGAATGCCGATGGTGTCGCAAACAAAGCAAACGAGTTTTAAGAGCTCATGAAGAGGGTTGACGCGGACATAGCGATCATACAAGAAACACAGCTTATTGAAGACCAAAAAACACCGATTTTTGAAGGGTAGAGCCCTATCAGAAAAGATAGAACGGTAGTGCGAAATGTGATGGATGCCAGAGGTGGTGGGCTCCTAACTTTGATCAAGGAAGATATACCGTTTCGTAAGATAGAGGACTGGAAAGGTATCACAACAGAAGGACAAAAACCCCATATCCATGTTAACAACCAGATGAAGCTAAATATCACCACCATATACAGAGCACCTATTAAAGCTGGACCAAACAAACGTAGGATACAGGATCCCCTCAGCAATTGGCTGATGGCGGAGGAAAACCAAATTATGGGTGGAGACTGGAACCTTCATGCAGAAGAGTGGAGCGACATCACTACTAAAGACGATGAAGCTGATTTTTTTATTAGTTGCTGTGAAAATGAAAGACAAAAGATTTTAAACGATGGAAGCTGCACAAGAATACATAGAAGAACAGGAAAAGGTAGTTCCCCAGACATTACGATAGTTAGTGAAAACATCAAGAGTAAAACTACCTGGACTACCCTAAATGAACTTAGCTCGAACCACAAACAGATCCTTATTACTATCCAATGTACGCGAATCACCTTGAGTCGAAAGAAATGCTTCTCTTGGGCTTGGAAGAAGGCAAAATAAGTCAGCTTCAAAGAAGAGTTGGAAAGTAAGGTGGGATAATTTGACAAACAACAAATTGAAGAAAAAGATCAAAGATCTAAACAGAGTAATAAATAAAGCAGCATTAAACAACATACCCGAAATGAAAGCCTCAAGACACAACAGATCTTTTTGGACTGAAGAGATAGGAATGATAGTCAAAGACAGAAACAAAAAATGACTAAAAAGAAAGTGCATCCCGAAGAGTGGAAAGAAGCTAATGAGAAAGTCAAAGAAAAAATCAGGGAAAGTAAAAGAAAGATGTGGGAAGAATACATAGAAGAGATTGAAGGAACGGTTGGCTACGATAGAGTGTGGAAAACTGTAAAGTGCCTCAGTGATGATGTAAGAACAGGATGCCCAAATGAAACCCTAGTGGTGGAGGGACAAGAAAGAAAGACCGACAGAGAAAAAGCAAACAGCTTCATTCAACAGTATGCGGAGGTGAACTCAATCCAAATTGATGCGGAAGATAGAGTTACCAAGATTAAGACATCAGAGAAGTTGAGAAACCTAGAAGAAGACCTGGACTTTGAGAAAGATTTCACAGAAGGAGAACTCCAAACAGCTGTTGACCAGACAAATGAGAAAAAGAAAGGAGGACACGATAAAATTAAACCTATCATGATAAAAAAGCCGTAGACAAAACAAGAAAGTTTTTCCTAAAATCTGTAATGACAGCGGGAGAAAGGGAGAAGTCCCGAGTGTATGGACGAAAGCCCAGATAGTCCCTATCCTGAAAAGAGGCAAGGACCCTAAAGCTTGAGAATCGTTCAGACCAGTCAGTCTCACACCTGTTCTTGTAAAAGTCTTGGAGAAAATGGTGGTAAACAGGTTGATGTACTGGATAGAAAAAGAGAATAAAATAAACAACTGGCAAGCAGATTTCCTAAGGGGAAAATCAACGGAAGATCATGTGATAAGACTTTGTCAGACAATTCAAGATGGCTTTGAGAAGAAACCTCACAAAAGAACACTGGTTACAGCGATTGATTGTTCGAAAGC
>JAUYWV010119059.1:0-11893 GCA_032274565.1 Nematoplana nigrocapitula
AATGTAAGACTTCTATTGTTTCCTTATATTTGATTGATATACCTCGATTTTGGTTGACTCAGTTTGTTGTAGCCTCTCTTGTTGAAAGTTTGCAATAGAATTAGATTGCCATTTCTATTGACTTCTATCATTTTTCAATTTGTTTGTAAACTTTGTTTACATCTCATCTTCATACTATGTTGTTAGCATGTACACATGTACTATAATTGATGAATTCATGGGTTTTCCTTTGATGGTTAGCATTAATTAAGTTCACTTTTCTGTATTGTTTTGATGACTTTTTTATTTGAATGATATTGATCAATTATCAGCCTGTCAAATTTTAAGGAACCCCATAAACTATGTGGTGTAAAATGCATTAAGAACCCTCTATAAACTTTTATAAGTCTTTTAATTATTTTTACCTGGAATCTGAAGAACGTACACTGAGGTGAATTTACTGGAATTAATTTGCGCGGAATCCCTTCTTATTTATCAGCATGTTCTATTTCTTTTGTTTGAAAGCGGAAACTTTGGGCTTAATTAATGAAGTTATTTTCACAATTTCATAACATTTAAAATACAAAATTCTCTCTATTTAATTACACGTATCATTAAACTCTACAATGCCGGATCAAGGATCTCCAGATAGACGCCCGCCCTCACTGCAAAAAGTACGATTCGCAATCTACGATATTCCTATCTAATGCAGCCTAAAACGCCGATCGATAGTTCTTTATCCTCACACCTCGCGTCTTCCATATTTGTGCCTAAACGTCTAATGGATAGCGCGAACGAATGGCCAGTCTACACATACATGTATAACCAGCGAGCTAATCCGATGTCTATGGTAGAAACGGATCGCTCGAATTACCCACCTCTGAGGCAAAGTATCTCACGACAAGTTTTCCCGTAAAAGTTGACCTCATTAAGTAGACAGCGGATGGTTGCAATGTCCACTCTTTCCGACTGCAATAATTCGATGACTCTCTTTGTCCAAATTGGGTCGGGCATGAATGCCGCCAAGTGGAGGATGTTATTGTCAGCCAAATGACGAAGAAAGAGTTCCGCTCGACAATGGAAAAGGGCTCTCAGCGCCGGTTCCCGTTCGTAGAGAAGCGCGTAGGAGAGGAGACTCTGTGAAGAAAAGAAGTTTATTTTTATATAAGTTTACTGCATAGTTTTTATTTTGGGTTTACGCTGTTTTGCTTAATCGGGCATATGTTTTACTGATATCTTGCTTTTGAGTTTCGTGTTTGTCTCAAAACCTAAGTTTTGTTAACGCTTACTGTTATAGCTGTTCCAATAACTGTCTATCCAGTAATGTTTATAGTAGTTGCTAGTGAGAGGTGTCATAATAATAAAAGGTGGACGAAAATAAGTGCTGAAATTATTTTCATTTCTTAGGGAGTTTATAAATTAAAATAGTTGCATTGCAGAGCATAGTTTCGACTCTATGATAAATATTTCCTGAAACAAATTTACCAGACTGAATTTTATAACAGTACAGTATACTAGTAGTACAACGTGTCATTCCGCAAATTCAGATGATAGGGCGCTTTTCTGAAGCGCATAAAATCTTTTAGTTTTATTGATTTTCTTTTATCATCTGTTAAACTACATGGAGTCTATTCAAATGCGGGGTTCTCCTTCTTCCTTTCATTCAAAATAAAATATAAATTTATCAAAATAAATTTCAGTTAAAAAGCAAATACTGTCTAGATAAAGTCTAATTTATAGTAATTGCGTTGCTCGAGAAGGCTTTAAAAGTATCAGTTCTTGCTAGTTCACAATCCCGAATCTTCTTCTGAGAAACTCAACTGCATGACAGGCGGTTAAGATGTGCTCTTCTATTTATTATTTTTCGATCCCACACCATCTACATTCCTCCATATCTTCTAATTATATCGGACGTCAAGAATCTTTCAGCCGAACTTTAGAATTCCCGTGTTCTGATTTATGTTTTTCCAGTCTTTTGTCTTCGGAATATCTGTTCTTCCTAAATGTGAGTATCTTCCGTAATACTACATCTCTCCAGGCTTTATTGCTTTCCCGCTTGATGTTGTTGTTGTTGATTATCCGGCCCCTTCCGGAAAATGGGGGCAGCGCAGGGCCGCCGAGGCCCAGCAACCTGGCAACTCCCCACGGGTGTCTCCAAAGTTCAAGGAGGCTCACTGTCTAAAAAAATGGCAAGGCGGAGGCTTGAAGACGAGTGATACGAGAGGAGAAGATCCTGCTGGCTTTCTCTGCAGGAAGGGCAAGAGGGGGAATCGGACTGAACAATCCGATGGAGGTAAGAGGCCGTTGCAAAGAAGGCGCGAAAGCTCGCAACGGGAATAACGGGGAAGAAGGTCACCAGAAGAAGTATTTAGAATCTGACAGTCTAGAGGTTTGTTGCAAGAGAGGACCGCCAGGAGGAATGCAGGAGAAATTGTTAGATGAAGGAGGATAACGCAGAGATATTGGGGCTTTAACACCAGAAGAGGCACTGGTTTTGGGTAAAACGTCGGCCTTTTCATTCCCGAGCAGGGATGTTTTTTCATTCAAGTTTTATTACGGTATTGCTTTGATCCAGTTCCCCTGCTGCATGGGTGGCCTCAACGTCGACTGTCTCATTGCTGAGTACTCCGCAATGTGCCGCTACATATTCAAATGTGATAAAATTACATACTTCACATACAGTAGTTGATTCCGGATGGACGCCTCCACTACTTGTTTCACTTCCGGTGGACCTTGTTCTAAGGACCGAATGACAAATTGGCTGCATGTACAAATGAGTTGAGATGGATTTGGCGGGAGACAATCTCGACCCAAAATCGGAATAGTTTCAAGGCCTCTTTCGTATATTCGAACGGCTCAACGACTCCGCTACACTGTTTGAATCATTCCATTTTAAAGCTTCCCTTTTGTCTTCTCCAACTCCAACTCAGCCACACAAGCCTTTTCAGAACCATCTATATATAATACAGCAGAGGTGTATGTGTGTGTGTGTGGGGTGGGGGCAGCAATTTAGAACGGTTGATCCCCGAGCAAAGCTATGGGTAGATTTGGATTCAGCAGATTCCTGCGGATGTTTTTACATGGTTTTAAATACATATTTTAATTATTATTAATTGTTTTATTATAGAAAGAAACACTTAGAATTATTTAAAACCAAGTAAACAGCATGCGATGTTTAAAAAACATCCTACGGTTTTATTTACTACTAATAAATTTTTAGAGTAGTATACCTCGGAATTTATAAGTAACATTGGATAAATTTCAAGCGGTCACCCCTACTGGAGTTTATTTTTTACTAGGCAGGTTTTTTTGCCCAGTAAACCCCCCCCCCGGGGTTGATCCCGATTTGATCCAAAGAATGTATTTCTCAACACAATTATCCTCTCTGCTTTTCCTACTGAATCATCAGAGTAAAATGTTTACTTGAAAAATTGGCTGTTTCCTTATACAATGGTTGTTTCAATAAATTCGTACATAATCTATATCAACCCACAATGATGTATGCATTATCTATGCATTTTATTAGATCATAGAAGTAGTATCTAAGATATTTGTGAAAGTTTGAAGTCTGTATAATTTATGGCTGATCGAATTCTAAAAGTACAAAATATGTCAAACTTAGTAAAAAAAGAGAACTATTTTTCCAAAAAGTATACGAGTATATTACAGAAAAATGAGTTTATAACTTTTCAAAATACTTCCCATCACAGTCTATGATGCACTTTTGCATCCTTTCAAACCACTTTTTTGGTTTCATCTAGATAATACGAACTTATTGAAGCACCCTCGTATTGTATTGCACTACGTATCCCCTGAGCGAAGCGGGGCACCTCCGCTAGTATTTTATACTTTCAGCAGTCAATACAATTGTTTAACCGTAAATTGACAGCAAAATATTATTGTTACTAATGTTTAAATAACAATTTGTAAAGCTGTGATAACGGATCGGCTGCGCTATATCAGCTTAGATCGAGTAGTAAGTCTGTTTCACTTTATATATTGTCTCAAAGAATTTCAATCAGTGATTAGTGCATGTAAATCTAAAAAGGTATATATGACTGTGAAAATGTGTTGAAGAAAAATTAAAATATATATTAGTGTTGTTATACCTGTTTCTCTTTATTCACATGATCTATTATTGCTTTCAGTACTGGTTCTTTGTACATTTGCAAGATGGACATAATATCCTTTTTGCTTTTGCCATGTTTGATTGCTTTTTTCACCCTTTTCCTAAAATATAAAAAAGAATAAATACATACTTACATTAACATTGGCATCAATCGTCCATCGACCAGCTCTAATCAGTGGAAAAGACAAACTACCTCACCTGGACCTAACACAGAATGACAGCTGAAACAAAGGCCAGTGAATCGACAAAGTCGTCATAACACACAGTCACATCTTTTCATTATCATGTGGATCATTTGGCCTTCATTTCATCACACATTCTGCTCGAACTTTCATCCCCTCGAAGATTTCCCTACACTCACATCGGGCCACATGTTTGCGTCTGCAGCTCTCGTCACATCGGGCCACATGTTTGCGTCTGCAGCTCTCGTCACATCGGGCCACATGTTTGCGTCTTCAGCTCTCGTCACATCGGGCCACATGTTTGCGTCTGCAGCTCTCGTCACGAGATACTCATTCAGGGCCGTTCTGCGTTTGCTAGGGCTCCACGACTTGCGCTGATGAACTTGCAAGTCTGCTTACAGAGTGCCAGACACGCCAATCATGATACGTTCTGGACGCTTGTTCAATCTTACTAATTTTTCTGTGTGTGGCACCGGGACGGGGGTAGGAACTTCGGCGCCTGTTGTTGCGATTCGTCGCACGATTAATCGAAAATCGCGCGATTGTATTTTATGCTAGTTTGTATCCTTTCCATTACACTTGTGTGTTAATTTGCAAAGAAACAAATAGTTACTCATTCTATTACATTACATCACTATATTGCTTGATTTCACACAACAGATAAAAACGATTCTCTTTACAACAAAATAATATTGCATCAGTACAACACTAACAAGTTGAACATTTGACATCAATCATGAACTCAAAGATTTAAAAAAAGATGAATCTGTCATGCAGGCAAATCGCCGCCTCAGCATTTTTTGTAGCGAGACTAGATCGTTTCGCCGTAAAAACATTTCCGGTGGTACTGAATACTCGCTCGCTAGCAGCACTTGATGGTTGCGTAACCAGAACCGTTCTAGCCACCTTCGAAAGCCGTAGAAGCTTCTGCCTCTTCGATTTCCACTACTTCAGAGGGTCCTCCCGTGCGGAAATAGCCTTCTCATCATTGAAGACCTGGAACTCTTCTTTACATGTCTTCAGTTGTGTGCCAGTTTTGTCCTTTTCATCCTCCTCCTGTAAGAGGTTCAGAACGCGATCTCGAGAACTCTTTGGCACGGCCGGAGTGTTTGGTTTGGAAATCTCACCTTTCCCACGAATACACGCGTTCTATTTTTTATTCTTCACTTGATAGTCAATTTCGTTCAGCTGTGAGTAAAAAGGTGTAGTAGTAGGAAAAGTGAAGCCCATCCCATCCGTAAATTAGCACCAATTGGCAGGCACTTATAGGAATTATGATTATATATGTTTAATTTGATTTGTATTGTATAATGGTGTCACTATTTTTATGATGGAAAGCTTCAATTATCACATTTAAAAAATCATAGGAGTCGTGCGATTGATTCTCTCGCACGATTAATCGAACAGAATCGATCAATCGCGCCCGGGCATGAGACAGACAGATACACCATTGTACCGTAGACAAGCGATAGAATATTGCCCCTGCGTGAACCTGAGTGTCGATGTCTCGGTGTGTTTTCCAAAGTGGTGCCACCATACGAGCGTAAACAAATTTCTATAATTTAGGAGCAATGATTGCAACTGGTCTGAATGTCTTTTATGGGAAAGCAGTTATAATAGAGCTTGAAAACAAAATATTCAAGAGGCACGTCAGATGCTAAATGTCATACTGCATGTATCAGCAAATAATGAAGCCATAATAAAATTGTTTTCAACTGCATACCTACAAGCCAGAATTTCCTTTCGTTCTGCCTCTTCTAAAAATAAATTCATTGATTATCAAAATCACCATAGAAAATATACAAATACAATGTAATTTATCAACCTTATTTAGACAACATTTTTATATTTTTCGCGCTAAATATTAAACAATTTATAATTATCGAACATGCTGGTTTTGCCGTATATTATGGCTTACAGCTGTAAGCACGTGTGGATACCCCTGCAACTGCAGGCTTTGAGTCCACGAATATGACTCATTCAATGGCGATAGATTCAGATTATAAGCAAAGAGGACTTTTGATTTAAGATATGGTGTGTTCGACGAGATATCCACCAGCAGACCGGTTTCGGAGTTATTGCCCCACGTCAGTACTGGGTTCGATTCCTACCATCTGTGGCGGTTGCATAACTTCGACGCCTCGACTCGTCTTTCATCTGTTTGTTTCTGCGAATTCCACCTGTGGCCGATGCATAACTTCGACGCTTGTTCGTCGCTCGTCTGTTTGTTTCGACGCCTCGTCTCTCGTCGGTTTGTTTCTGCGCATTCCATCTGTGGCGGTTGCATAACTTCGACGCCGCGACTCATCTCTCGTCGGTTTGTTTCTGCGCATTCCATCTGTGGCGGTTGCATAACTTCGACGCTTGTTCGTCCGTCTCTCGTCTGTTTGTTTCTGCGTATTCAACCTGTGGCGGTTACATAACTTCGACGCCTCGACTCGTCTCTCGTCGGTTTGTTACTGCGCATTCAACGTGTGGCGGTTGCATAACTTCGAAGCCTCGTCTCGTCTTTCGTCTGTTTGTTTCTGCGCATTCCATCTGTGGCGGTTGCATAACTTCGACGCTTGTTCGTCTCTCGTCTGTTTGTTTCTGCGCATTCAACCTGTGGCGGTTGCATAACATTGCCGCCTCGACTCGTCTTTCGTCTGTTTGTTTCTGCGCCTTCTACCTGTGGCGGTTACATAACTTCGACGCCTCGACTCGTCTCTCGTCGGTTTGTTTCTGCACATTCAACGTGTGGCGGTTGCATAACTTCGACGCCTCGATTCGTCTCTCGTCTGTTTGTTTCTACTCATTCAACCTGTGGCGGTTACAAAATTTCGACGCCTCGACTCGTCTCTCGTCTGTTTGTTTCTATGCATTCAACCTGTGTCGGTTGCATAACTTCGACGCCTCGCCTCGTCTTTCGTCTGTTTGTTTCTACGCATTCCAACTTTGGCGGTTGCACAACTTCGACTCCTCGACTCGTCTTTCGTCTGTTTGTTTCTACGCATTCAACCTGTGGCGGTTGCATAACTTCGACTCCTCGACTCGTCTCTCGTCAGTTCGTTTCTGCGCATTCCATCTGTGGCGGTTGTATAACATCGACACTTGTTCGTCTCTTGTCTGTTTGTTTCTGCGCATTCACCCTGTGGCGGTTGCACAACTTTGACGCCTCGCCTCGACTTTCGTCTGTTTGTTTCTACGCATTCAACCTGTGGCGGTTGCATAACTTCGACGCCTCGCCTCGTTTTTCGTATGTTTGTTTCTGCGCATTCCAACTCTGGCGGTTGCATAACTTCGACGACTCGACTCGTCTCTCGTCTGTTTGTTTCTGCGCATTCAATCTGTGGCGGTTGCATTACTTCGACGCCTCGCCTCGTCTCTCGTCGGTTTGTTTCTGCGCATTCAACCTGTGGCGGTTGCATAACTTCGACGCCTCGTCTCTCGTCTGTTTGTTTCGACGCATTCAACCTGTGGCGGTTGCATAACTTCGACGCCTCGACTCGTCTCTCGTCTGTTTGTTTCTGCGCAATCAATCTGTGACGGTTGCATAACTTCGACGCCTCGACTCGTCTCTCGTCGGGTTGTTTCTGCGCATTCCATCTGTGGCGGTTGCAGAACTTCGATACCTCGACTCGTCTCTCGTCTGTTTGTTACTGCGCATTCAAACTGTGGCGGTTGCATAACATATTTTCATTAGTTATTATTTTCGCATGTGAAATCTCATAATTTATAAGAAAACATACCATAAATCAGACAAAGCTTGGTATAGAATAAAACATCACAGCCTCAAGTTTAATCTAATCACTATTTCCATTACAAAACACGTTTAAAAAGACTAGTGTCCCCTAATCAGTGTTGGGTTCTCTTCTTCTCTGAACGCGGATTGTACATTATTTGAGAACAATTTGCAATGTACTTTATTATTGTAGCAGGGCATTTGTTAAAAGATGAATTCATGTTACTGACGTCTTTAATATATACATTCTGTTCACTGAGCGGTTTTTGTAATTCAAATGACGTTTATCTACGGAGTACAATACCTTGAAATGGTATGCTGCTGATTATTTGAACATACAGTAGATAGTATATACATGTACATGCTAATAAAAGGTGGTTTAAAGATGAACGCACGAAAAAATCAGAAAATGCCCACAAACTTGAAATGTAAGGTGTATAAAATAATGCTACGACATGTGTTCTCTTACATAGGTCAGAATGCTACAGAAAAGGAAAACGTTATAAGTTGGATTTAGGTGAGAATTCGCAGGTGCTGGATTTAGGGGTGAGAATTCGCAGGTGCTGGATTTAGGGGTGAGAATGCGCAGGTGCTGGATTTAGGGGTGTCTCAAAAAAATAAAGTTCCGGGAACGAAGGGATGAGGATGTGGATGTGTGATAGCAGATGTGGTGGGAAAGATGCATGAGGCGATGATTAGCTGGTGTTGTCATGTTTACAGGAGAGAACAAGACGGCGAGCCGTTGCAGAAAGTAATGCAGGGTCACGACCGAAGATGTGTATCGTTGTGCAAAGAATACTATGGAGATGCAGGGTGTAGAAGAAGAAGACGCAAGAGACAGACATAGATGATTGATTTGTGCAGCCGACCACGGGATAGACTGGAATTATAGCTGCTACAAGAGAAGAAAGAAGAAGCCATATACAAATGAAAACTTGCATTGATGCTTACTCAGTTTGTCCTCCTTGTTGTATATTCCCTTTACCTGAGTGTCTGGATATATACTCCGGTAAAATTCTAAAAGATAAATGAAATGATTTAAAAAAAACTCCTCTGAGCTGGCTATTAAAATTCCACAATATTGATGTTAGGGTTGAATCATGGAGCAATCTATATAAATAAGCGACATGTACAGTAAGTGTGTACTGTATGTATCTGTGAGAACGCTTTTACGCAAAGTCCGCTTGACCAAATTGCTTGAAATTCGTGTGTAGCTGCGCATTTACAGTGCCGAGGACATAGGCCGTGTTTTGTTTTGATTGCTGGCCCTTAAAGGTTGTAAAACCATGATTACATCATAATGTTTTCTTAAATAAACCACTTTTTGCTTTACGGTCGAATAACGTTATCGATCGACACACCCACTCAACCAATAATTGGCCAGCCCCTTAGCTACACGCGTCTACAGCTATATTGCTGCGATGCTAAATCAATATGCTACAGATAAACGGAAAATCTGGACAATTCATTTATGCCCGTCTTTCTCTGTTAATTTTCGGGGTCATTTTTGGATCAATTCCCTTAACAAACCGCGTTTGCTTATAGCCACACACTATTTTGCCGCTTTATTGGCCGAAGAGAAGCGCGGGTATGCCGCTAGTCTTTTACATAAGAAACTGCGGAATCAAATAAAATTGTTACCTTCGGTATTCATATCATATCCATAGAAATCAGAAATATCGGTGTCATCTAAAATAAAAAATAGATTTCTATTATTATCAATAAAAAGGTTAACTGGAAAATAATAAAGAAAATTTTTAAATTTTTAAAATAATTCTAATGTGAGTGCATTTTAAAAAAAACAGAAGGAGCCAGATCTCATAAGTTAGAGTTAAAATCTATATTACTTAGAGTAATTACAGAATGGAGCTGATTGAAATGAAATTAAATAAAATGTCCATGATTAAAACTGGCGGAGATGCGATGTTCAATAAAAATCTTTTTCGAAAGGTACAGTAAAATAAGATAGTATATTTTGAGCATAGAAAGTCAGATACAATCATAAAGTAAAGACATCCAATAGAAAATAGGAAGTTTGCATCGCCATAGTGGAAGATGTGGGCGATGAACGTGGGTGTGACGTTGGTTCCGTTGTGGTTTGTAAGCTTTGAGTCGTGTTGTTCCGGCATCAGATTGTGTATGCCATTAACGGGTTTCTTTTTTGCATTGCGGGGATGAGATAGACACGTTTAATTGTCATTTACTACAGTATACTTGAAGTGGTCCGCCTATGTTAGCTCATCGTTGATGCAAATACATGTAACAAGCAATTCTGCAGTAAATGCGCACTGGACTGATCGCAATGTCACGAATTTGAATAGAAGGCCCAGTCAGGGACTTGCCACCTCACGGATATTCAGAGATCTGGAGTTTCATATTTGTTACCTTCTTCGAACATTGGCAATGGAGTCCACTCTTTTCTGAAAATCCGACGAAAATTTGGTGCTCCGTACCAATCTGACCATGGTCCTGTCGTCGACATAATTCAAGTCGGCGTCAAGATAGTTAACCAGGAATGCAATTCGGCCTGCCAGTTGTTGATCCCAGAGGAAATCATCCTACGTGAAATGGCTTCCAGGATGATGAAAATTCTCCACTAATATAATGAATTTTTCCGGAAAATTGAAATGAGTTTGAATGCCAATATCTACGCGATCAATTCCCGTAGAGAAATCTCAAATCTCTAAGAGTAAGATCCGGACAGAGTCTCATTTGGCAGTAGCTTTTAAGAGGAAATGCATCAGGGCTAGGGTAGATTCTAAGGAATATTTAATGAAACTACATTACATATTTTGTCTTCTTCGTTTATATTTTTTAAAAATCGTTTATACTTTCTAAATGTATTTCACTCTTTAAGCATCTCTAGATGCGTAATATTACTATGATTAAGATACTATATGCATTTACATAATTACAGTTTCTTTCAATCAATCGTATAGTTTTACGTTTTGTACACTGTTACTCATCAAACAACTGCAGAAGACGAAAATCCTTACATAGCTTCGCAAAAAGGGAAGAATTCGAACCCATTTACTTGGAACACACACAAAACTTGCTAACTGTTCGTCACTGTATAAGTGTACGCCGAATGTCTTGCTTGCCCGCCTAAGACACGGATCAGTCACTCCACTGGATTCCGACATCCCTATAGGGAGTCGTCTACATCAGTGCTCCGCAACCTTTTGTATAGGGTAGTTCGCACAACAACTGCCTGAGTGAATACCATTCGCACTCTTCGTGATCACCGAAAAATGGCCCCGTTTCAGAAATATATCAACTATAAAAAATAACGTTTTCAAAAATCAGCGAAAAATTGACCTCTGATAGATAAGGGATTTTTTCCGAATAATGGATATATCATTATTTTATTTTTGAACTGAGAGTATTTTCTATTTTATTTCTGAATCCATCACCTCCAACAGAACACGAATTACAATGCCAATTAGTAGCTTTCTAGTTGCTGATGCATCAAAAACATTATTTTTGAAACCACAATTTTATTCAGAACACGAACTACAATTATTACAGTGAAACAATCAGTGACTTTCTTGCTGCTGATGCAGTTTTGCGATTCTGCCGAAGTCCGGTGTCAGCTGCCTCTCGAGCGCTCCCCTCATCATCGCATCCAGAGTCTCATCCGCCAAGGCGTTCCTTTTCTTAGTTTTGATGTCTACCATAGTTGAAAAAGCTTTCTCTGACAAGTAGGTCGTCGGGAATACACATAACACAGTCATGGCTTGATTGGCCAAGCCCTGGTGCTCCTCGTTCTCTAGCAGCAACACCCAAGATTTTCCATAATTCTTTGGATCAAACCTCGCCTTCTCCACATAGTTGCATCGTAGATCATTCAGCTGTGGCTCATCCTCCACGTTCAGCTGTGCA
>JAUYWV010119070.1:0-11893 GCA_032274565.1 Nematoplana nigrocapitula
ATCTTGGGCGGTTGAACTTAACTCATTTTAAAATAAAGATGAGTCGATTCGTCAACCGCCCATCAAGGCCACCGCGGCCTGCTCCCGCTGAGCCAAAGGCGACATCCTCGGCTTTGCCCAAAGCCCCGCTATCTACGGAGCAGCATTCTGAATCACAGGCGCCTCCTCTTCCCACCTTCAATTGTGCTGGAGTCCGCATTATCAACGGCTGCTGCGCTGGCACCCCATCCCCCATACTTCGCCACGGAAGCCCAAATTCTCCCCCTCTCCACTATCGGCGCCATCTCAGCCACACGCCTTCATGAGAAAATTTTTAGATACCCTTCCCACCCCACCAGAGCCTCCTGCCTTCTACCGTGCCCAAACGCAAATTGATTATACAAAACTTGATTCGGTATGCTAAATTAGGAATTACAGATCTTATATAATCATAAGAATTGTATAATAAAGGAAAAATCATGAAACCAAATTGTTGGATTGTATGAGGGGAATCCCTTAACAGAGAGTTTAACTTCGCAAGCACCTTATATGATCTAAACCAACACGCCCACGTTCCAGCATGTCGACTAGTCGTCCGGGAGTGGCCACCAGCAGATGACAGCCCCGAGAGAGTTCACGCAGTTGCCCGCCGATATCCGCCCCGCCATACACAACGCAGGGTTTCACCACTGAGCGGTAGGCGAATTTGCGAGCCTCATCGTAGATCTGAGAAGCCAGCTCACGAGTGGGAGCAAGGATCAATGCCACTGGGAACTGCTTGCGACGATTGGACATTTGCTGATGTCACCACATAGAAAAATATATATCAGACAAATTCCAGCGGCCTGCGATAAGTGAATATTCGTAAAAGAATTAAGTAGTTCAGAAAAAAAGTTTCCGTTGCATCGATTTTAATTTACGAAAACTCGGTGTTATCCGGTTCGTAAACCTCATGTAATACTTTCGAAAGAAAACATGGGCATGTGGCTTAAATGATTTACCACAATTACAACAGGTTAGAAAACAATTGCTGACAGCTAGGGATTACATCTTACCCACACTGCAACATATAATTTGGACCATTGTCCCAGATGCAGATAAGATTTCACTTATTTCATGCAAACACAAGTAACTCGCAAAGTAAGACTTGAAAACAAAAATAACTTTTTAGATTTTTTGTAACAAGGTCATCAAGACGACCATCGTGTTAAAATCAGGCAAGAATGTATAAAGTTTTCTTTCATACAGTATCTTTATAAACTGTAATGTTTGACGACAGATCTACGAAATCGCAATTGAGTTTTCGGGCAATGTCTTGTTATTATGAGAGCAAAACATCTAAAACATTGCCTATTTTCGTTTAAATCACTTGTGAGTTTGTGTATCTCTATAAGGCTCAATTCACAGTAAAATAAAGATAACAATATTTTTATTTTTCCAGACTAAATTTATCAACAAGGAATCCGAGGTGGGATGTCTGAAAGTCAGCCATCGTGAAAGCAAAATGAGTAGTCTTTTCTTTAGACTATTCCGTTATCTATTTCTATCAGTTAAAGACGTATTACTTTTTTAATAAACAAAATAAAACCCAATCGGCTTACCACAGCCTGCATTGCCTGTCCGGGTCCTTCCTCGTACATCATATTCAGAATGGGGATGAGGAACGCAGCAGTCTTGCCGGAACCAGTTTGTGCGCAAGCCATCACGTCCCGTTTTTGCATTATGCACGGGATGGCGTTTTTCTGTACGGGAGTCGGACGGTCGTAATTGGCATTTTTTATGTTCTCCTGAATGATTGGGGTGAAGTTGACTTCGGCGAAAGAATTCATTGGCACTATATTCAAATCTGGACCCGTCACGTCCACCGGAATATTATCGTATTGGTCGAAATTGATTCCGGCATTAGCCCGTTGGAAAAGTTCACTTTCCATACGCTCGTTGCGAGGCAACAAACGGGACCAGTCTTCGTAACCAGAATTTCCGCCGCCATCCCAACCTTGTCGACGCGGCGGGCCGCTGCGATTGCCATCATAACGGTCACCACTTTAAAATACAAAAACGTTAATTCTGATTTAAGCGATTTACATCTTTCACGTTCAAAAATAAAATTATAACATATAATTTCGTACACTTCCTAGAATTTGCAACAGACCATTATATTTGAAAATGATAATGCAACATCAACATATTTTTAAGTCAGACCTGTTCACACCAAATTAAACGTATTTGCCAGTAATTTTTAAAGTTGTGTGTAGTTCACTTTACTTTAGAAAAAATAAACACCTATTAGAAAATGACGCAAAAATAATTACATATTTCATAATAGGTACAATTGTATAGTACACACCATAGAAATAGATAACATTAATATCTATGTAAAAAGTAAAATTTAGTAAACATATATTGATATCTATGGTTCCAAAGTTAATGAGTATTTTTGTAATGCGTAGATTTAATTCAGACGATCAAACGCTGAACCAGAGAGTGCTTTGCACGCCTCCATTGGTCCTCTATAACGCAATTTCAACACGAGCAATTCCTCAAGCGTGTCAGTGCCCAGTAACATCATGACGAGGGAGAGTTGATGGAAATCGGAAAAACTACTACCGATTTAAAATCACGTCTTGTCCATCCTGTCCCGTACGCACTTAGAAACATCTACCATCTGGTAGGTGCAGAAATGTTCGACGATAGCGTCCTCAGTTGCACTTTCAGACAATCGTTAGAAATTCTTTGATGAAAAAGGTCGTCTGGGGCAATACTGACATACTTCTGAAGTGAGACATCAGTCACTTCGGATTGCTGCAGAACGGCGTCGAGGAGTGGGAGCTTCTTTAAGAGGTACTCGCAGACAGTGATTTGAATTGTTTGACGTTGACGTAAACCTCCACCGAAGACGATTGTTCTTTTTGTCAGCGATGAAATCGCGAGCTTTTAGGCTATTTACTATATCTTCGTCTCAGTCACTTTGAAATCAATCTCGTGACCAACTTTTCGGTTGTG
This sequence comes from Nematoplana nigrocapitula, assembly GCA_032274565.1. Taxonomy (NCBI): domain Eukaryota; kingdom Metazoa; phylum Platyhelminthes; order Proseriata; family Nematoplanidae; genus Nematoplana; species Nematoplana nigrocapitula. The sequence continues at coordinate 2,983 of JAUYWV010119070.1, forward strand.
CTGCTCGGGGTAACGAAACGCGATGAGGGAAAGCAATAATTTCAGGAGAGATCGCCGAAGTTCGTGAATGCGTATGCTGGTATGAGCTTGTAGGGAAACACTTGCGTGCTTAACCTGTCTTTGTTGGACATTAAATAAAGTGCTTGCGTTACTACAAGTTGTACTAATCTTAATAATTATTTTTAATATTAGACTGCATAACAAATTTTTAAGATAAGAAAATGATTTTTCCTACACGTTTCCGTAGTTTGTGTCGAATCCGTACAAACTACGGACAATCCGTAGTTGTGAACAGGTCTGCTAAGTTCAATTAATTAAATATAAAACATGATTGATCTATACCACATAGAGCAATGAAGCGGAGATTGTGATTTTCTCTTTTCAATATATATTGTCATCACTAGGTATAGATGTTACCAGAGTCAGTAACACTAGCTTTGTCAACATTGAGCTCTAATTGGAAATCCGTTTGATTACAATTGCACTCTTTCTATTTCTGTCTGAAGACCTAATCCGATGTACGGTAATGAAGCTGCTTGAGTGCGATAAGTGCAATCAATGTAATTACTCCTCTGAATGTGCCAGGGCACTATGTCATGTGATTTTTAATTTCCATCCGTAAAGAGATCACGGTTCAGTTTTAGGCCCTTTAGGATTACCAAAACTTTTATTTCAGTTTTTGAAAGACATTCTTAATTAAATTTTGTTGAGATAAACACCTTACGTGTATAAGCGAAATCACCACTGACCAGTCATTACATTTCCCATGATTGATTTATTGACCGATTTGCTATAATGCATTAAGCGCAATCTCCAAATTTATATTACTGATTCGAAGAAAACATGCCACATAAGTAAATAACTTAATCACAAAAACAAACTACAGAATTCCAGAAAAATCGATCATTGACACCAACAAAGAATAAATCATTTTAAAATTATTGATTAATTTTTTAAATAATGAATATACAAGCTGACTTGCAAATTGAATAATATTGAAATTATAAAGTTGACCATAGTGATAGTGATTGTAATTCGCGACAAAGAGCATCGAAATGAAGAAACAACACAACGCACTGCTCGCCTTAAAAGCAACTGCAGGTCAACATCCAGCGAACGCGACTGCGAAACACTCACACAGCGCACTGCCCGTCATTAAACGGACCGTTTTGGGAGTTTTTTAAACACTTTCAATGACTGCCAAAGCTTTAATCATTTTATACTTGTTATTGATATGCGGTATGTAATGCTTCCATGCAAATGGTGACGGCATTCGATTTGAACATTTATAGCAAGTGATATTTCTTTGGTTACATTCAGAGCTAGTAGACGCGTTTATATCTCTATCAAGTGGACGAGTGGGTATTTTCTAAATTGTAAAATGAAAATGAGTATGAAGCTAACCGGCGATCATCCTGAGGCTCCACCCAACGTGAATTCTGCGGAAGTGGCGTTCTAGTTGCGTAGTCATCAGGCATTTGTCTGTTATACGGGTTACCTCCACCGCCTCCTCTCTCACCACCACGACGCCCGCCATCTTGGTTTTGGCTGTAAGCTTTCTGAAAACGAGGAGGAGGAGGAGGGTTGCGAACGTTTCCTCCTCTGTCATAGCGAGGAGGCGGATAATCACCGCCACCGCCGCCTTGGTAGTTGCCGCTTACCGGACCTTGATAATCTCCACGAGTTTGTCGCAAAGCAGGAGGTATATATTTGGTTGGTTGATCCTGTGGCTGATTGGGGTAGCCTTGACCAGAGAAATTATTTCCAGCTCCACTGTACGAGTCGGAGGAGCCAGAAATGCCTAGACCAGAGAACTGAAATAGAATAAAATATATACATTTCCAGTGAAATATGGTTTTTATATAAAAACAAATAAAACATGGCAATGTAAACGCAGAAAGAAAGAATACTAGTAAAATAAGAGCAACTGATAGAATATGTATTTATTCGACCAGTTTCAGGGGCGACCCTTCTTTAACAGAATATTCGCGAAACTAAGCCAAGGTATATAAGTAAACTTCTAAACCGAATCAATGTCAGTTGGTGTACACACTAAAATCGATGTAAGATTGATACAGTAAAAGCATTAAAATATATTGCAGTAAAGATCCCATCAAATGAAGTTGGCTATTTAAAATAGGGTTGCCTGCTTTGATGTGAACAGCATTGCCATTCTTGTTTTTTCATTATTTTCGCACATAAGTTAATATTTAATATAAAGCAAATTATCATTACAAAAGTAGAAAGTTGTCTACACTATGTACTACAAATTACAAATAAATATTGTAAATGTTCCATACATAACATCGATTAAGCTGCATTACAATCTAAATCATGAATTCATGAAGTCTTTAACAAATATTTAAACAGTAGTGTTTTTCTGTTGTATCCGCTGCAAATAGGTTGCCACTTTAACAGATGACAGCCTGAATGAGATGTTGAAACCATCTCAGTTGATAACGATCGAGACTGCGATCCTGAAGGCACCTTGTTAGTAGTCGATCCTGTAACCACCTTGTCAGAACTCTGGAGAAGTTATTGAACCCTCGTCGATTAAAATACAGTATGGCACGTATTTAAGATGTGCATTCAAACCATCATCATTGATGTATTTTGCTATGCCAAATTATGTTAAATATGCAGCTTTCCGTCTCTTCACTTTGGTTTTATTTGCAATCTCGCTATCTTGAAACATTTCCTTGAAGTCATGGTCCACAAGGAAGATGCACCAACATATCTCGGAATTTAAAACTTTGTCGACTAATATAACGACAACATTTGTCGTTTTATTCACATGTGCCTTCCAATGCTTTTATACACTGTGTTCCTTAGAATTTGTATGATCCTTAAGTCTTGAAACGCCCTTTGACTTAAAACTGATCGTGTGGCAAATAAAACAATATGGGAAACCCTCTTGGTCACCTTTTTTGAGCCATTCCCCCATCATCTTTTAAGGTCAACCACGTAGTTTTAAAGATGTAAACTGCAATACTTTAGAGCAGGACATTCTAACCGACGAATGGACAAAGTTAAAGAGAGATACACACACATACATATTATATATGTATTAAATATGATATAAAAATAAGGGATAGATAAATAAAGCCGGACAATAAACTGCTTAGTTTATATGTTAAGAATGTCAAAATGTGTAAATCAGTTCAAACCAGACTTTTATACTTTCAAATAGATTGGACTACATAATATAACAAGTATGCCTAACGCACACTGACAGAAATTAGATGACACTCAGTGCCAGTTCAATATTAATGACATGTTGTTGTTTGTTGCCCCCGGACCTACTAAAGTAGTAGGTCCTCCCCCCCTTGGCTCGTGAGGAATTGAACAACTTGGACCGGGTTGGCTCAGAGGTCGGAGGTTGTGTGTGTCGTTGGGTGAGTGCGGCAGTTGAATATGTGTGTGGTGTCATGGGGTGTGCAGCCACAGAAATTCAGAAATTAAAAAATCGTGATTTTTGCATGTTTTTATCTACTCTATCAAATTTTCTTTAAGATAGACTTATAGTAATTGTAACATATATAAATTTAAATCATCAAATTTGGTTAAGTAAAACTTAGTTATCCCAAAATTAATATTTTTTAAATATTCCCGAAAATTGTCTAAAGATGCAAGCTTAAGGAGCCAATACCATTGAAATGAAAGGACAAAATTTGTGAAAAAATCTAACTTAAAAGATAAATAACTTTTGATTTATACAACCAATATTGGTAACATAAAAAAGCAAAATTATCAGTAAAGTAACATCTATCATTTGATATATAGTTTGTTTTACTAGACGAAACTGGAAAAGAAGGACCTAAGTACCTATCTCCAAAAGTCTTCTGTAACACCACATTTCAAATACATGTACTTCTCCTATGATTTCTTTGCTAAATGTTCATAATTTGCTAGCATATCCTACCTAATACTGAAAATATATAAATTTTAGTCAAGGTTGATGTTACTTTTTAAGAATTCTTTAAATTTCCAAAAGTCACTTCTTGCCTTCCAAATTTTTATTTTTACTTCTTCCTCACATTTACCATCCCCTGTAATCCAACTTCCAATATATTTATATTTAGTCAATTGTTCAAGCTGTTTGACATCAACTTTGATTTTATAATTGCATCTTTTGTTTTTTGTCTATTACAATTATTTTAGTCATTTTAGCATTTAAGCTCATTAGAAAAGTACATAAACCAGTTGCTGTAATCTATAATACTATATCATTTGCAAAATTGATGTTGTCAATATTTTGACCATTGAATTTTAACAAATCACTGTCACTCAAAGCTTCCTTGATTAGATTTTCACAGGAGATTAAAAAGAACAGGTGAAAAATGAAACCTATCTATTTCTCCTTTATTTGTTTTTATTTTAGCCATCTGATTCCAATACAAATCTGCTATTAATGTGATTACATGTTTTGGTATACCAAATCTTTTCATTATTACCAATATTGGCAATAATTTGTCTTGTCTTAATCTGCCAAAAGCATAAATAATGGTTGTCTTCTATTCAATCACTCTTTGAATTAGTACTTCATGTGTGCCTTTTGTTTCTAAATCCAAGTTGATTTTCATTTATTCTGTTTTTAATTATTGGAGTAATTCTTTCTTTTAGATATTTAAATCCTCACAGAAATTTGTCTTTAATGTCGAACTCTAAACTTGAGGTACACCCAAATTTCCCAACAGTAACATTAACATATTTAACATTGAGGAAGTGGATATAGTTCCGGTCACCGGAATCCTGTATTGCGCAGTTAAAGTTCCGGACCTGCCATCACGCAAACACAGTGAAGTGAGCAAAACCAGACCTAATACACTAAATATTCATTGTATACTACTCATAATTTACTTCAGTAGTGTACAGAAAACTTCATGTATTTTACGTTAACAGTCAGTATAAATTGAGCATTTCTTGCTAAAAATTTAAATGATGTCAAATATAATAATTAATATTAAATTGAGATTGAGTTTTGGTTGTTAAATTTATTATAAGACTAAAAAATTTTTTTTTTTAATTTCCCAGACCAGGAGTGTAGATGGGCAGTGTAGGTTAGAACCAAGAATCCTAACCACTAGACCATGGTGGAGATGAAAGTTTGTGCTGTTATATCAATTGACAATGCACGCATACGTATGGAAATGGGAGGTTCGTAACTTTAACCTTCTAAATTTTACCAAATTTTGTAGACTCATATAAGCCAAACCTCATACTTTTGCAATATATACCTGGGTATGTATAACTGATTGTTTCTGTTTACCTGCCATTTTTTCAGTGTGTACCATATATATACTCGCATATAAACCAACCCCCCTACTTTTGCTTTCTATATATCTGATTGTTTTTTAAATAGCAAATAATAATTCATTTAGTACCTTTTTTTAATAAAATTATTTTACACTATTTATTAACTGAATTTTAGTCACTTTGATATCACGTATGATATTGATTTTTCTCTTTCAACGTTATTCACCCTTTCTATTGGGATAGATAGCTGTTCCCTAAAAATACGTCGGAACAACAAGTATAGCTACAGCTATCTAGTCTAACTACTGTACATGTTGCGCATAATTGGAGTATATCAGACGGTACACGTACCATCCGGCCGGTTTAATACAGATAACAAAACTTACTTCAAAGTCCGGGCAATATGTGTACTAGTATGTGTCCGGTCAGTTTAATACAGATTGCGAAACTTACTTCAACCATCCGGTTGGTTTGATACAGATTGCAAAACTAACTTCAACCAGGTCGATACAGATTGCGAAACTTACTTTAACCATCCAGCAGGTACGAGTACTACCCAATTTAAAACATTGTTATGTTGAATTTCACAGCATGAATTGGAGAAAAATATGTAAATTATTAACCAAAAGGCTAATTTATAATTAAAATCAATAAATTTCACAGCAAAGATTCCAAAATTTCACAGCATTTCTGGGAATATGTCCATGACTGAAATAAATTTATTCCAGAAGAGTATCAGGGTAGTCTACAAATTTTATGCACAGTTCTAATTAGATTTGTTTGATCAAAATTTCATGCATACTAAAACTTAAAATCCAATTAATTGATAAAAAAATCGTGCTAAGATGTAAACCAATTCATAGATGCAGAGTTATGTAGGCCTAAATGCAAAATGTTAAGAATTATGTCAGTTTTATCATTTGCATTCTGTCAAAATGTTTTGAACATATAAAATAGTTACAATATTTAATTGAAATATTGACCATAGGTATTAAATGGCCCTGCAGTGGGTAATAAACTTATTTCGATTAATTTATTTGCCATTAATCACAGTTGAACTGTGCACCTGAATTTATTTTTTCTTCAATCAAACAAAATAAATCTTTTTGTTACCTATATACGGCAGGGCTGTTTATTACCCATACAGCCTGGCCCTTTTGGGCCTGGTCGTTTATTACCTACTGTCAAAATATTAAACATATAGAAAACTTCAAAAGTTATTTCAATATCTCATTATTTTATTATATCAATGAAACCTTTCCAATTGCAGCTCCAACTTCCATTGGTTAATTAATAATCAGCCACTAGGAATCAGTTTCCATAAGCTATGATTTATTAGGATCTGTATTAAACCAGCCGGACATTACGCATACTGGCCAGACGGTTTAAGTTTTGCAATAATAGGCCCCTTGCCCTACTAGGTCTAGGTATCCCAGTATGCATTTCATATTTTTTTCCCGCCGGACATTAAATTACGCCGGAATAATTTTCTGCCAATATAAAAAAGAGCACACCAGAATGCTAAGTCAGCAGTTCCTAAACAAATATATCTAGAAACTAAAGTATGTAATTGAGTTTATTAAGCATTAAGTTTTAGAGGAATACATGAAAAAAAAAAAAAAAAAATTAACATTACCGAAAAATTTGATTTTCTAGCGGAAAGTTGCTATAATATAATTAAATAAAGTAATCCAGTAAAACAAAGATACATTTTAGCCCTATTAATTACGAGCAAATAGTAAAATTAAATATACAATAAGATTATATCAATAATAAATATGTAAAGCATTTTATTGTTCATTTTATTTGTAACTAAAAGCAGAAACATTATTCTTTCAAACCGTAATATCAGCATAACAATACCTCTAATCCAAATTAATAGATGAGAAGTAATTGTAATTAATCCAACCCAATCGTACGAAATTTATAATACCTTTCCTTTGAAAAACGTTAGAATACGATGTGTTTGCTTTTAATTATTTATTAATTATTATGATGAGACTTTTGCTTGGCAAAGCTGGGCCAGCCAAATTTAGAAGGTAACATATGGCTACTCGGGGATGTAGGGGCGGAGCCACTTTTAATTGTCAACCACAGTTAACGTGGCGGTAGAAAGTAAAAATAATGGAATATATGATGACACTTGGCATTAGGCAAAGCTGGGCCAAACAAATTTATAGGGGCGAACCACTCTTAACTGTCTTCCAGGATTAACCTTTGTCTGCACCTGCCAGGCTGCAGGGGTGATAATAAGTAAACTTAGTGGACTATTATGGAGAAGCAGATGGTACCACAGTATTGTTTTGTACTGGAAACATGTTGTGACAAACTTAGACATGTCGAATATGCTAGACTTCCCTGCTTATTGTATAAGTGTAATAGATAAAAATAGGCCTATACATGTAATTAACGCAATAAACACTAGTCATTTTCCGTTATTTAAAAGTAATTATTATATAAGTACTACTAATTTCTTAGCTTTGATCTTCTGAAATTGTAAAAATGTTTAATATTGACTAAATTTTAGTATTAAACTGCTTTCTTCATTCCTAATTCCAGAAGTTAATAACAGTAAATTATCGGAGAGTTAATCTAACTACTTATAAACTCAGAACCAGATAGAAGATAACTGAATAAAAGAAGTATCTGACAAAACTCAATTGAGAGCATATAAATACAAAACTTTATTGTTTAAATTAATTCGAATTGCTGTTACTAGCAATGCCTCTAGTTTAGGTAATTTGATTTTAGTTTCATTATTACAATCGCCTGAACAAATCAATCTATTTGAATTAAAATTAGTGAACTCTAACATTAGGTAGGCCCATGTTTACAACATATGCACTTTCACTCTTGGGCTAAAAATTTTACTTCATTTCATAATAATTTGTAAAAATTTTGCTAATAGTAAGTCAGATTTCTAACGAATTTTCCATTTTGTCTCATTGGAGAAAGTCAGGCCCAAATGTAGATGTATCTATGGCGAAAGTGAGGACCAAATCGAGGTGTATCGATGGCGGAAGTCAGGACCAAATCAGTTATATCGATAGCGGAAGATAGGACCAAATATATGTATTGATGGCGGAAGTCAGAATCAAACCCAGAACGTGTCAAAGGCGGTGATCGAGGCCGTAACGGCGGCGATATTTTTGGCGGATAATTATGCAATGATTTAATCATAAAAGTTTGGCGGAAATATTGCAAAAAAGATCTGTCAGCATGAAGAAAGGAACAGGTATCTTAGTTATGTGCGTCGATAATATTTAGATGGAAAATGTGTGACATCTTTCATATTCTTGTAGAAAATCTTAATTCTTTTAATAAAGTATAGTTTATTTAGTTTACCGCCAATTCTGTCTTTGTCAATAAAATGCACAAATCACATCCAAACCACAAACACCTCACAACACGAGAATACACATACCCAGATGCCCCCTCAAACCAAACATCACAAAATACAGAAACCACATCGCCCACCATATCAGACAGAACACCACAGACATCAATGACACTAGCTACAAACAAACCATTAAAGATATACATACAAAACATGTCAATGACACAATTCAAACACTAATACCCAACCCAGTACTCAACACCGCACCTCCACCAATCAGTCAAACAGAGAGCACACTAAACAGATCACAACGGAGGC
>JAUYWV010119081.1:0-11889 GCA_032274565.1 Nematoplana nigrocapitula
TTTCGTTATGATCCGATGACAACTGTGGCCTACAGAGCAGATTCCATGGGTCAAATGTTTTTTGGACCACCCTGTACATTTCAACTCTTTGCACATACTGAGTGATTTGTTCGGCGACCCCATGGTACAAATCCATGCAGTTCAAAATATACAAGACCAACCGTGAAACACCCCATCTGTTATGATATCGGGGTGTATGACCCATGCGGACGAAGTGGCTTGTGCTTTTTGCAGGAGGGGAAAAGAACGAATCCAACCCGTTATAAGGAAGTTTTACAATATCATCTGCTTCCATTCATCAACATTCATGGCACTGACATATTCCTGCAAGATGGTGCCACCTGTCATACTGCCCGATCAACCATGACCTGGTACAGGATGGACACATTTCAACGTTTGTTTGGCCTCCAAATTCTCCGGATTTAAATCCAATCGAGAATTTGTGTGACGTTGTGAAACGGCGGGTTGCCCCTGCCAGACCAACTACAATTGGCGCTCTGAAGGACTAAATCCGACGCTCCTGGGTTATACAGGAAGCTGTGTCATTCACATCCACAAAGGATAGCTGATGTCCTTAAGAATAAGGGTTATCCATCCAAATATTGACTGTAAACATTTGTAATTAACTTCTGTGTAATGTCACTCACTTGTACTTGATACATATAATTTGCAACAGTATCGTATTTTATTCTGAGGATTAATTAGAGTGTTGTTCTTTTTTCATACAAATGGATACTATATTTTAATAATTGCTAAACTTTTGAGACCTACTGTCATTGTACTACGCTATCCAAAATAAATTCAAATGGCTTTAGTCGGATTTTCATTTGTCTAATTCGAAATTTACTTGTTTTTTCTGTCGGATTACGATTTGTTACAACTTGTCAAATTAGGACAACATTTATCTTAATCTGATATCTACTTCTCCTAATCGGACTATGACACGCAAAAACTGTGTTATTTACAAATTTAAATAATGTGGATTTATTAGTTCTCCCCCTGCATACAAAAAACGATCACTCATGGTACAATGCACTATTCCAATCTTCAGTTCTCTGCCGCCAAGCGGATGTCAAATGCCCGAAACGTGAAGTCTGCCTGCTCAACATTCAGGATCTGCCCGTTTGCCGTTGCCCACCCTCCTGGCTTTGTCCGCCCGGTCGCAGGGCCAGTCTGGTTTGCGGGACAGATCGGATGACCTACCTGTCCGACTGTCATTTGGAAATGGTCGCATGTCACCGGAGCCGCCAGCTGCGTGAGGATGCTGTGCCGACGAGAGGACTTGTCAGAGAAGTGCTCGCGATTGCATGGACTGGAGCGTGCAGGAAGAGAGATGTGAGCTCAGTTAGTCCACAAATTTCTATTCTTAAATACTAAATAAATAATTTTCGTCGCCGTCAACACAATAACGTTATGTTCATAACACTTGTTTTTCTTAAAATGGTGAAATTTAGTGACTCCAAAATGCCCCTCCACAATCCGAAAGACTTTGTAGAACACATGAGTATGATATACAGTACATACGTTTAAATATAATCTATTCAAAGATTTGAAAATGTCCAGTCTGAAATCCTAACTTATAAGATGACATATTGCATGTTTGTAATAAAAAAAAATCTGCATTTAAGTTTTTAAGATGATGTTATCCACTTTTATAACTATACTGTATATTATTTACCTGTGAGACGTGATACCACTCCCAGGAAACTTGCTGTTTGTCTTTTGTAGGTTTTTATCATCGAAATGTGTCTCAAAATCGAAACTTAAAGTAATTCCCGCTTGTATTTCGTCTAATAATATAATTTAATTTTTTGTTGTTCTCTGTTCAGTTCTTTCTCTTAGTTCTTCCCATATCTTTAGCGAGAACGCAAAAACGGTGACGGCGCATGCTCCATTTACAAAAAAGCTAGCCCGTTTTATGGAATGACTGGATGGTTTAAATTTTGTAATAATTGTCAGACGCGTCATTTATTCAGTCCTAATCATGGGAAATAATGTTCCCAAGGACGTCTAAAATACCAGGACAATCAACATCGATACTGTTTATTTTTTTAGTAATAGGCTCATTTTTTAAACTTTTCTCTTTTGAAATTATCAAGGACATTTCGAACATCAATATTTTATTATAACAGATGCTCATTCTTTTTAGACTGCATATATCAATATACTGTACATACATAATGTATGTTTAATTTAGTATTTTTGTTTTCCTTGAGAACTATTATATGAAAAAATCGGCAATGTTAAAAATGTTATTTATTAGATAAAAAGTTTTAATTGGCGCATATTAAAGCGAAGTGAATTTTGACCATTTTTATTAGTATTCAATCATAATAATTAATTAATATATTATACCATATCGATGTTATACTGTAATTTATTAAATAAAAATTTCGCATCTACAGTATATTAAAAAATATATAATTTTGAAAAGAAATAAGCTTATTACGAAAAATAAACTAATTCGCCGTAGATTGATTGTCCTGGTATTCTCAATATTCTTGGGTGTTAATTTCTAACGTTTCGATAGCACAATCGTTTTGTATAAAGCGGAAAAATATACTCTTTGGTTTACTGCATTATTTAATGGTGATCTAGACAAATTAAAAATCCTTGTAAAACTCCCACATTAACAGCATACGTTTTATATCCATCCAATACAAATTCCGATTTGGAAAATTTTGAAATCTTGTTTGTATGACTGTTGACAGTAGTCATGACGACAGTATAGATTTTATAACTGTCGTGATAACATTATGCAATGTATGAATGGAGTATAATTAGACAAAATTTCCGCATTTCAGATTGTACCAGTACTGAAGAGTCAACGAATTCGTGTGTACAAATCAAAATGGCGGAGATATGTTATGCACCGATATCCCACTCGGAGAGTGTACAGGAAGCTCAGTTGACTATTACATGTCAACCAAATGAAACCATTCATCAAGTCGAAGAAGACACGTATATAACGTGACATTTCAATTTTCAAAACTAAGCAAGATGTGTCGATAAATCTGATTGTCCAATTTTGAGGTCAGATTTGCATTAAAAACTGTCAGAAGACCTGAAATTTTCTACTCAGATGTTTTTTTTGAAAAAATACATTTCAACGTTAATTGTTTTTTATACAATTAAATATTAAGTATTGGTGGGGAATAAAACAAAATATTTATATAATTTCATCTCATACTTTACGCTATATATAAATGTGCTTTCTAAGTATGTTTTTAATTTAAACGTCTCTGAATTTGCAGGGGCGTAGCAAGAGATCAAAGGGTGGAGGGGGGGCAGTAGGGGCCTGCCCCCAAATAATTTTTAAAGGGGCCTTGTTAGAAGAAACCCATAGTACACAGGAAAGTGGGCCTTCTGTTGGAAGAGGCCTATATAGTATTAATGGGTCCTCTGTTGGAAGAGGCCTATAGTAGCATAAAAAGTTACATTTTATTATTTTTATTCACAATTTGGTTGTTTGAAAATAATGAGCAAGATATTGATTACTTCATTATTGGGTGTTTTTGTATTCCTAACTACTGTATATGCATTCATATATAATAATACCTGTATAGGAAGAAGCAATAATTAATATATATATATATATACAGTACTGCTAAGGGAATTTACAGTATACCCATAAACCTAAAATTTTGTAAGTGTAGAGACGAAAACTTCAATGGTTTGACCATGTATCACGTCATCCTGGCACCCTCAGTCACACCGTACTCCAAGACACAGTTGAGGGAACTAGACCCCAAGGAAGGCCGAAGACAAACTCGATGAACAATATAACATTCTGGACATCCATGAATATTGAACAGTGCAACTCCACCGCGCAGGACAGAACAAGGTGGCGAGGTGTTGTGCATGAGCAAAGGGCGCCCCAACGGCCGTCACAGACAGCTACGGTATAATGTAATGTAATGTAATCTGATACATATGCAGCTCTCGTAGAATCATCCGCATTATCGCATGTTTTCTGAGTTTCTCTTTGTTTACATGTTTCTATTTGAAGTAATGTCCACTTCTGTTGATAAGTCAAGAAAACCAAAGTATAAATATTTATTGAAGATTAAATCTACACCTTTTTTCGGACAAAATGTGAAGTAAGCGATTCATATTGAGAAGTTTTCAGCTGAGTATGAGAAAAATCAAATGAAAATGAGAATTTTTCAGGTACATATGAGATGAAATTTTAGAACACTAGTGTATTTCTTATTCAAACATTTTTATAAGCATCAATGAAAAGTACAAACGCAATAAAACAATTGTACATAGCGAAAGTGGCATAGTTCGATATAATGAATTGAGTTGATACTCATGCCCCAACTTCCATATTTTCCATATTCAAAGCAGCGGCAAAAGTTGATGTACTGTGCTGGACAGCATTTACGCAATCCTGATCTGTGATTGTTGGAAAAGCCTCAGCGATTAAATTCTCGACGTACAAAAGCCTTTGATCGCCAAGGTGAGGAGGTGCAACGTCTGGCACTCTCATTCCACGCTTGATACTGACTTCAAGTTTTCGATGGGGTTCAACATCGGCGAGTATGATCCGAGTGTCAAACATGATTATGTAGTTCATCAGGATGTGTTGCGGTGCGTTCCACAAGTCTTGAGTAACGGCGCATTATCAGTCACTAAGACAACATGTTGTGGAGTTTGTTCCATATTTTGCAATGTATGTATGTTCAGTGCATAGATATTATATATTGTTTATAGCTACCATTGTCTGATATCTATGATTCAGTGTATAAAAGCACCAGTGAACTACTTATTGTAAACTATTCTCATTCTGACCGAAATAAATCTGAACTTCATCTAAATATTTCTCATTTTCGTCTGAAAATTCTCACTTTCATCTAAATATTTCTCATTTTCGTCTGAAAATTCTCACTTTCATCTGAATATTTATCATTTTCGTCTGAAAATTCTCAATTTCATTTGAAAAGTTCTTAAATTGACCAACAAAAGGTGTAGATATTCCCGATTGCAACGATGAGTTAAGAGTACTTACAAACATTTTGGGCGGTTGGACAATCATAAGCAATCGTAGCAGTCAAGCTATACTTTACACAATATACTGTATCTATCTATCTACTGTATCTACATAAATTTATGTACCGTGTCCTTCTAACACACAGGTGTCCATTGACTTCCACAAATCTCTATCCTTGCAGGTTTTCAAAAAATTTCTTACAGTCAAGCGTTCCTTCCGTTTCTCTGGTGCTTGCACCTGCGTCCATTTTCTAATACTTTCTATGTATGTTAGACGAGGTTGTCCTCTTCCTCTTTTAGATTAATCATACTTGGTTTTATAATTTCTTCTACTCCCCCTTTCCTCATAACATGGCCCAGGAACTCTAGTTGCCTTATTCTTATTAATTTGATCAACTTTCTTTCTTCTCCTGCTCTATTTAAGACTTCTTCATTTGAAATGTGGTGTACACAGGATATTTTGAGAATTCTACCCAAAAATCACATTTCAATGTCTTTAAGCAGACTTTTCATCTGTGATTATATCGTCAAAAACATTCTCTTCCAAGAGTCAGAATGGAGTAGAATTCTTCTCCTTGTTCCAATCGCCATCTTCCTATCTCTCAATTCTCTCTCTAACTTCAGAAATGACTGCTTTGACATGTTGATCCTTCTTTTGATTTCCGAGTCACATTTGCCATCTTCAGTGATCAAGCTTCCTAGGTAGTTAAAAGATTTCACTTGTTTAAGGTTGACACTTCTAAAACTTTTGCTTGCTTATCACCATACAGTCTGTATTTTTGCAATTGATAGTAAGCGTAGCGTACTGTAAGTTGTTAAAATTGTGTCCGCCAATGCTATAAATCCTAAGCTTTCCTAAGATATGCTCTATAGAGAAAAGTGATGAGCATAGGAAACTCTACATACAAGATTTGCGGCAGATGGATGTGTTTTAACGTCGATTCGTATTACTACTTGAGTTGTTCAATATTTTTAAGCCTAACAAATGATTGGGTGATCCTAAATAAATGTTTTTTTTCAGTTTTGTTTAAAAAAAACTCAATAAATTATTATAAATTTCCCGATAGAATTTTTAAATTTATGTGGTGCAGCATGTACAGTATAAGAGATACCAAAATCGCCGAAGAGCAATTTTTAGTTCTGCTTGATTTTCAGAACTACAAAAATAACAAATTGAACACTACTGAGATCAATTTGTGTAAAAGAACTTACAGGTGGAGAGCAAATTCTAATAGTTTTATTTTTCCACCCGTTGAATGTATTTGGGAAAAGTAGTTTTTCTTGTGCTGTTGTTCCCAGCAGTGTCATGCCAGATTTTTCTGACCACAGGCCGACCTTTTCTATGCGGTTGTTTATGATGCTACCCGTCTCAGGTGTCTCAGTGGCCAACACTTCAAATGTTGCTGGACTTGTTTGATTCTGGTTGGCAACTGAAAGCTATATTGACAAAAAGAATACAAGTAGATTAGATAGAATTAATAGAAATAATCGAAACGTTTCGGTATACGTGTGATTTTTTCCATAATAAAATAATGAGTCCTAAAATTGCGTACATTGAAAACGCATACAGTACAGTACGGACAAACTAATTATAAGTTTGTTAACCACTTATTCTTACATGAAGTTATTATAGTGATTCGGTTCCATTACATTTACATAGTAACACGCATTTTTTATTTCGGATAAGTGGAGACTGGTGAGCTATAACAGTTAACGGGAAATGAATTGCATACTATATGCCTTCAAATATACCACATATAATGTTTTTCAGAAACGTATGATCTTAATAGTGCGGAAATCAAGGTCTTAGAGCAAAAATAATTGATTAATTGATAGAAGAGAAGACTGTTGTTTAGTCCAAACAAATAAAAGCGAAAATATACAATAAACTTAACGATGTTTGTTAAATGTAGTGATTTATTATTTGACTATAATATGACAACGGTATGCATAGCGCTTTTTTAGGTGTAGAGTCACGTTGGTGATGACACGATTGGATTGGATTGGATTAGATCATGTAGGCGGCACAACCATCAGAGGAGCCGGAGCTCCCTCAGGTACGAGGGCACCGCCACTGAACCTCCATCAGCACCGATAGCGGCAGGACCCCCCCCCCCCCGAACGCACACAGTCTTCGTGTTTAAGTGAGCAGGGCGCTCCAGGGTGTGTTCATACTCTCCACAGTGTGGACAAAATGGATTCAAATCCGGATCTAAACGGACTCGATACGTCGCTGACCCTTTGCAATGCCCGCACCTGAGTCACGCAATCAGCGTCTCTCGGCTTGTCGGGATGACCTGCCGGTTTGAGCGTAGCCGAGTATACTCGGCAACTACGCTTATGGACCGGAATGGGATCCTTGGCTTCCCTCTTAATGAGAGTCCTATTATCAGACCTTTTAGAAACCTGGTAAATTTCTAAATGGGGTGCATATGCGTTATTCGAAAATGATAAAACAGAAAAAAATATGCTTGACTTCAACAATATGTTTTACAGCCAACATTACCTTCAGTAAAGCGCATCTGAACTCAGCTAAAAATGTCCAATTTTGACGCCTAGGTCGACGCCGAGAAAAGACGGGTTCAGGCTTTCGGCCCAAACCGAAACCACCCATAGCTCACAAGCAAAAGTGATCTAGCATCTTTACACCTAACCAAAAGTACACAAAATTTTAAATTTTAAATTTTAATTTCTACCATTAAAAGTATTTTAGTCTGAACTCAACTCATACTACTATCCATAATTTATACAAATTCTTTGCATCTTTCTATCGCCATATTGTAAGGTGTTCCCCAGATAGTATCTAATGTGGCGAAATTGATGATAATTAATCAGTACAAATAATTCTTCTATATACCGTATATAACCTAGAATTAATTTGAAAAATAAACTAGGCCAAAAAGTGTGGTACTGTATCATATGCTCTATGTGCGCCTTTGCCTTTTTGTATAAGTTTTATAAACTTGGTATAAAGAAAAAATGACACTAAAATCCTGTGTTGTCATACTAAGCCTATATTATACCGTTATCTATCCGGTTTCAATAGTATTTATTTTGTGATAAAATGCAACAGTGTAGACAGCTAAAGTTGTCAACAGAAACTTTTCATAGAATTTAATGAAGATATCTCAGAGGAATTTGAGTACAAGCTTTTTCTTATATATACTGTCTACAGCATTTTCTTTTTCATGGTGCATGTATGTAGTAACGTTAAATTGAGGTCAAAATCAAATAAACACAACGCAAGTCTTATTGACTTAGTTGCATTCAACCGCTGTCAGTACAATGACACGACAATAGGCTGAATGTCCAGTATTTATTGTAAATTGTCTAGAAGACCAGAAGCAAATCCCATTTAACTATACTCACATTTTTCATGGCTTGCATAAGCTGGGGTCCAATTTCAAATTTGCTGCCCGTGTTACAGTTTGACTGAACAGTGGAGTTTAGACCAGTTGCAATAACCTTTTGTATTGCCGAACGCATTGTTTGTATGGCCTTGTACAAATGCCAATCGGAAATCTAAAAATATACAAATTTTAATAGGAAACTGCAATGTCGAAGAAGAATTTTTAAGGAGAACCAAGCAAAATCTAAACATGCAACATCAGAATTGCACGACGAGTTTCGGATACAATATCCATTTTTAAGGGATCATAACATTTCCGAAAAGGCGAATAAAAATATTAACAAATTAATTTGAACAAGCCAGACGAAACAGCTACGAGACAGACAGTTTTTAACCTAAACCTTTAATTCAATAATCATTCTACTCTTAAATTTTATTATACTTCATCGTGAATATTTTCTTCTAGAATTGAGCACATTTTATAATTATAAGTCATATAAATAGATTAATAATTTTTCAAGGAAATTATTGCATTTTTCTTAAACTTCTCCCTATGAATAATGCCAAATATAAAATATCCGAATTACGAAATATGTAGTTCTTTTCTATCAAATGAATATTTTCGCAAAAAAGGTTGATGATTAATCCAAAAAATAATGGATTTTTCATTTAGATATGTGATATAGGTGTATATATTAAGAATAAATAATTAATTATTTTTGTCTCTATTTTAACCCTATCCTACCAGGACTATTTGACGCACTCAGAGACCGGAGGGGGGGGGCGAATCGGCCCGCGTCTTATATTTTGCTCCCCGTGTAGATAGAGCCTTGAAATTTTGTATGTAGGGTATCATCGTTCACAGTGGCTGTCCTAAGTGTACAAACATAAGGTAGTTGCATCGGTTTGATGACAGAGTCGTCTTAGCGTTCTAACTTTACCAGGTGACATTAGTATATTATCATGATATGTCATTTCACAATTGATACCTCCTAATCTTATAAATTTGCTTTATTTTTATGTCCGAAATGTATATGACTTGTTCATTTTATCTGGTGTATATTCCAATTAATATATCCTATTTATTTCTAGTACTATTATATATTTATAAATGTGTAAATATCTATTATTATGTTTTTATTATTCTAAATTTTGGTATCCAAAAGATACAAATATGTTTATTTAAACTGGTATCTGTTTTTCGAAATTTCTTAAAATGGTTTTAAAAGTTGCGGAACATAATAATATGAAAAGTCCCTGAACCCCATGTTGCTGCGTCTTTTATTTAAAAAACGCCAGTAAAAACAAGAGAGCGCGGGCCGATTCACCCCCCCCCGGGTAGGATAGGGTTAAGAAAGCGATTTGTTTCGATAATGCTGCATAATTAAATTTAAGACAATTTAAAAAATTAAATACATTTAATTATAAGTAATTTACCATTTCTTAACAAGCCTCAATTGATGGCGCCTCATATTCAGTGCTGGCAAACCAAAATAATACAGGCTAAGATTTTATTTACACTTTGTAAAAACGCAAACAATCAGTCAATATACTGTATAGTGAGTGTCAATTATCTTCTTTGGGATTTGAAAATTGCAGGTTTTGGACACCGATACGCCTTTCTTCTGCAAATAGGCAGTTTCTTCGCTACGTTAAAAATCAATAAAATCGATTAATTATAGTACAGTAACAAGGGGCTAAATGGCTTAAAATTATTTAAAACCGTATATTTCTTTTTCGTTTTGAAGGGAACCTTCTTAAAAACTCATTTTCCTGGGTCTACAGTGTAATTCGGTAACTGAAACCAGCATCGTTAACGCAGATGAAAGGTGCTTTGCTATTTCTGAATCAGGAAACATTAATTTTATTAGATTGGCAGTTTTTTAGGTTAGGTAATTGCTCTCTACCACACGCAATGCAGTTCGATTTTCATAGCCTGCTCGTTCCTATTAGTGAATGATCGGGTTTCTTTTGCTCCTTTCGACAGTGTAAGGTCGCCGTACAAACATTGGATCAAATGCGAAAATAACGCAGAAAAAGGGAGGAATTGAAAATAATAACGCAGGAAATTTTAAAAATAACGCTCAGCGATATATAACTTCGGGCTCTACCAACACTGCAAATTTTACATGTTTGTTTTAAAAAATAATACATGTACATCTAACGACGAATGGGCAACGCGGTTGACCAGCTCACCAGTATGCGGCGGGTGTGCTTCGGGAAGGATGAGTTTCTTGAAAGAAATCGGTTCGACTATGTCCACCCCCAACCAACGATCGCTCATCATACGGACGAGATATTGTGCCGGCAGAGGTTCGAAGATGGGAATGGTGAAGAAAACGTACTGAGTTTCGTTTTGTACCACCTGATAGGCACATAAATTAAATAATTATTTCTATGAAATTAAAAAAGACAATTTCAAAAAGATCATTGAAAACGAGTGAAGGCAAAAGTCACTTCATTTACACATGTGGTTTTCCATACAAATAAGGTTTGTTTTGTTGCGCTTTAAGAAAACTGCTTTAATACAAACATACAGTACATCTGCTGCACCTCGCGTCTTCCATCCAATTTTGACAATGAACTTTCCTTCTTTCCAGTATTCATTCACTGCTGGAATGCTATCAACATTGCGTGGTAACTTCCATCTATATCCGTCCTGCCCAACCGAATTCTTCCATTATACGGATCTCAGCTTTTGTAGACTTGGTGGCTGCCATCTGGCCAGACTTGACCCTGTTCAATTAACCAATAGGTGGCAACCCCATATTCGCGCGGACTGGGGAAGGCACAGGGCACCTCCTTCGCAAACACGGATGTCAGATAGCAGATAGCCACGCTGTATAAGCCTAGTTTTCTGATTAGAGGAGAGTCAGACAGTACATACAGAATACACTCTTGGTTTATACATGTTACTAAATCCTAAGCCACGATTTCCTTGGTCTGAGAATACAATTTTGGCCTAACAAGTACAATAGCGTCTTGGTCTCTCCAAAAGTGGTCCCGACGAGAAATTTATTTCGTTTCGCGTCTCAAAAAATGCGCGCAATAGAACTAAATGAGTTAGTCGCTGAATTTATACAGTCTAGAGGGTTACAACAGCTGGAATTGTAAACTAAAATTTCCAGAAAACCGGGATTACGGCGCAAGAGCTACACTAAGAAGGAGTGTTCAAAAGATTGTTGTCACAAGAGAAGGAGATATGGAGTGGGATGAAAGTGAAATGACTTTCGGTTACTGGCTCAAGAAAAAAAGAAGGAAGATTAGAAACACAAGGCTTTCAAAACGGCTCAGTTGCACAGTACTTCTTCCATATCATAACGGGTAAAATGACGTATCTTTGCATAAAAAGGTTAAAATTTCGACCCATACCTACGTACTAAGACCACTGCAGCGAAAACCTGCTCGACGAAGGCCTACAAGAGCCTGCTCCTGACCGTTACAAAAAGCAAACCATATTCCACAACCATACATACATACACCACAAATTTAGACACGCCACCAGCAGCAACCACAGAGGACACAATCAAGCATAACATGAAGATAAT
>JAUYWV010119092.1:0-11889 GCA_032274565.1 Nematoplana nigrocapitula
GAGCTTTCGGTGACGATCCAACCACATCACAAAAGAAGGTTGCAATCCAGTGTGAAACCTCATTAGCAACTGTTAATAGTGTGTTGAAAAAAGAGAAAATCAGGCCATGGAAGCTAACTTCGGTTCAAGAATTGAAGGACACAGATACAGAAAAGAGACTTGCTTTTTGCAATTTTGGTAATGAACATAACTTAGCCACTCCATATTGGTTGAACGACATTGTTTTCAGCGATGAAGCCACATTCCATTTGAATGGAAAAGTAAATTTGCACACCTATTATTATGCATCTGCAATTTCTTACAACAGTTTGAACCGCAGGTAATCTGCAATTCATTCAAATCTTTCCGCGATCGGTGCAAGAAGTGTAGCGAAGGTGGTGGTGGGCACATTGAACAACATCTGTAACTCTGCGTAGCTCTGTGACTCTATACATTGCATTTGTTAGTGTATTATTAAATATAATAATAATATAATATCACCATTTAAAGTTAAATTTCCTTGTTAAAAAAATACTATTAGCGGCGGAATCAACTGAAACACCCCCTGTATTTCCCAGAAACACTGTACATAACATATTAATTACAGGAACTCCCCCTGCATATACAACACAACAGCAATGTGATATATCTCATGAAATCCAACGGGGAAAGATTTTGATCCCTATGCCTAAACATAATGAAACTAAAAGTGACACTTTGTATATACCCCTATATAGGACAATGATTAGTACTGCTGATTTATGTAATTTAAATTTTGTAAATACACGATATGCAACTGGCAGATGACTCGATCCTGTGGCAGTATTATCCTGCACTTCAACACGAAATGCAATTTTGCATATCATTGATATGATATCCTTTGTAAATATGCTCTGTGCATGTAAGTTATGAATATAATTTCTCTATGCAATAAATATTATACTGTTGTTAATAAAAGTGAGCTTATAGTTTTTATTCTATTTACTAAAGCACGCCTCCACTACCATTTTCTTTTCCCTCACATGGGCGATTGAGCACAACAGGAACACCTGTCAGTTCTCCTGCTTCATAGTTCTTTCGGACTGAACTCTTTTTCCTCCCTCTCTGAGGAAATCGGGGCCGTCTACAGAGCAATAAGTCCTACTATATTAGACTAGAGTGGAAATAGACCCCAGTTAACAATAGAGCTGGCGGCACACATTTTTTCCTGGCTTATTATACTCGCCTCATTCACTCGCTGCGACTGATTGTTATTTACCAATCAGAAAATGCTTGGGCAGTTGGGTGTAATCGCTGCGACGGGTAACTAGCGACGAGTAGAATACGCTTTACTTTACTGTACATTATAAAAACTAAGTAAAGTCGTTATCGGAAAGCCTTTTTTTATTATGTAAGGTATACTGCTATAAGTTATGTATTACAGTATTGTAGCTCTCATCCATGCAGGCGCACATTTCAATATAATTTTATTCATATCTGTGTTATATTTCATGTAGTTTTGCCTCTTTGAAATTACGTGAATTTGCATTGAAATCAATGGAAATCAACGGTTCTTGCCAGCCAAAACAGGTTCCGAAACAAATACCAAAATGTTTAAGTTCGTGCCAATCTAGTTCTAATAATATAAACAAATTATATATCTATGGGGCCGTCCCACTGTGAACCTATATACAATGGATACCGTGGCGCGCATCCCTGCATGGCAATGACAGAGCCTAAACTTTAGCCAAAACCGGTGCCTCCTCCGCTACCAATGCCCCGATCTCTTTCTCTGCCTTCTCTTCTTTCATTCATCACTCTCGCCTTTCCTCCTGCCCACAAACTTCTAGACTGTCAGATTCCAAATACTTCCTTTGGTGAGCTTCTTCTTCCCTGCTCTTCCTGTTGCGGCTTTCGCCCCTTCGTTGCAACGGGAACTCCACCCTTCTTGCGTCTTACCTCCAACAGATTGGTCAATCCGATTCCCCCTTTTGCCCTTCCTGTGGTGAAGGTTTGCAGGATCTTTCTCATGTTCTCCTCTCCGGTCCCTCATCATCAGTCCTCCGCCTTGCCATCTTTGGTGAGTCGGTGTACCTCCTTGTCCTGCGTGGAGATGTCAGTGGGATGTTGCCCGGTTGCTGGGTTTTGGTGGGCCCTCGCTGTGCCCTCCCCCCATCCTCCGGAAGGGCCCGGGTAATTCAACCAACCAAAGAGGAATCAGGTGGTGTAGAGCATATACCCCTTCTACTATAGTGTTATAAACACTAAAAATAAAAATAATGCCAAAACAACATCTTTTTGAAAAGCACCTCAAATTACCACTCTTTTGGGTTAAAAATGAGATCACAGTTTTTGTAATGGCATATAATAGCACAGTTAAAAATAGTGAGAATTGTACTTGATAAATATGGCATTTTTAGGTATTTTGTACGGCACACCTTTCTGAAAATCGATTTTTTTAGAAATTAATTTTGGTTGAAACTTGAACATGACTAATAATGAAACAACCAGACAGGCATTGAAGCATCCTTTAATGTATATAAGATCGAGACCATAAGAGGGTCTATAATTTTATTTTTTTATTTATATTCCCATTTCCCATATGGTGGGGTTTGGACAGGGGACATGAATTTACAGACAACTGGAGCACATAAAATAAAATACAATAATAAGAGGTTACAATCAGTCACTCAGTTCTGCGTCAGCCTTCTCCACGCCACTCTGTCTGCTGCTATCTCTGCCGCTGTTGTCCAGTTGATGCCCTTCCCTTCGAGGTCCCACTGCACAGCATCCTTCCATCTTGTCTTTGGACGCCCCCCTGCGTCTTCTTTCCTCTAATCTTCTCTCCAGATTTTCCTCAGTATAGTCTCAATTCCGGCATCCGCATTATACATCTACGAACCACTTCTCGAGATTTCTTTCTGTAAGGGTTTCACTCCAATGGTTTCCCGAAGTCAAAAAAAACTTTTCCCATAATGTTTCTCCATCACTTCCAGCCTTCTTTCGTCTTTCTACTTCAGATTGACCGTCTCTAATCCATACAGCAGACATGGTCGCACACATCTCCAGATGTATTCTTCCTTTGATTCCCCAGTCAATCTTGTTGTCTTATACGAAGGGGGCTATCCTACGCCACGCTGATGCTGCTTTCCTCCGGTGATTCACCTCCACTCACAGTTGACCCAAGGTATGGAAATTCCTCTTTCTCCTTTAGGGGAACATTTTCTATACTGCTTCCCCTCTTTGGGTCCCAAATCTCACCACATCCGTTTTCTCTTTGCGCACTGTAAGACTATACCGTCTATGGTCGTCGAATGCCTCATTCCATTCCTCCATTTTGTTTTTGGAGTTCAACCGGGTTGGTTGTTAGTACCACCAGGTCATCTGCATACATGAGCTTCTTGGTTGGATCTTCTACGACGCTTTCCCTACTGCGCTTATAAATTCCAGTACTAGAATAAATTTGGAGAGGGTTTAGGAAAGTGAATTTTCGAACATTAAGATCAATGTAAAGAAGACGAAATGAATGGTATGGTTAACAGAAAAGAGAACGAGCTGACCACCTTACATCTCGATTGGAAGGGAAGAAGTAGAACAAGTGGATGATTTCAAGTTTTTGGCGTCCTATACAAGCCACGGACGCCAGACTGCACAAAGGGAATCAAGAGAAGAAGAATAGCCCTGGTCAAGGAAAAAGTTGGTCAGGTCAAATGGAGAGAATATGGAGAGACAGGAACATCAACAAGAATTTGTTATCATTTGTCGACCCGGTGGTCGATCAAGAAGTCGAACAGAAACAGGATTGATGCTCTTGAAATATGCGGTGCTGGAGAAGAATGCTTGGTGTGTCTTGACGGGAACATAGGACAAATGAGTCAATACTAGAGGAAATGCAATGAAGAGATAACTAATAGCAAAAAACTGGGTTGCAAAGATTAAGCTTCAGTACTTTGGTCATGTTGTGCGAGGGAGTGCGGGAGATCTGGCTGATGAGTGGCATTAGACCATATAATAATACTCCTTCAAAAATACAAAGAGATGGCAAATTTGATTCAAATAAATTGTATAAAAATGAAAAAGAGATGATTATATTGATTGATTCTCAGCAACGGTCGAAATCCCAGTGTACAGTATATACTCTTTGGCATGCGCTTTGGAACAGTGATGACTAAAGCTGACAAATTCATGAATTTGAAGGAGATATCACATGACTGTGGAGAATATAAAATTTACAGCATATTCGATTTGTAGATGTCATCGAGTTATTGTCTTCAAATCAGATTGAGTGAAAGAGCTCACAAATAGATTATCAAATACAGCAAAGATGTTGGGAATAGCGATAACTACAGAAAAAAACAAATTTATGGCACTTCCGTCTACATTGTGTAGGACAGGTTTAACGAAGGTAAACATCGCTAAGAAAGAACCGCCCCCCTAAGAACAAGTTTGAAGATTCAAATATCTTGGCGCGGTGATCCCTGAAAATGCAAATCAGGGAGAGAGGTGTGAACTAGAATTGCCCGTAGGCAACCATCGCCGTTGCTATGATCGATACTTTGTAAAACCGATCGTTGATTTTCTCTTTACCTGCGCTTTCTTTCTTTGCAAGTCATTGCCTATCGCTTCAGCTGCTCATTCTTTCTTTGCAAGTCATTGCCTATCGCTTCAACTGCTCATTCTTTCTTTGCAAGTCATTGCCTATCGCTTCAGCTGCTTATTCATTCTTTGCAAGTCATTGCCTATCGCTTCAGCTGCTTATTCTTTCTTTGCAAGTCATTGCCTATCTCTTCAGCTGCTCATTCTTTCTTTGCAAGTCATTGCCTATCGCTTCAATTGCTCATTCTTTCTTTTCAAGTCATTGCCTATCGCGCATGTGCCCTTTTCTATATACCCTAAGTTTCATGTTCTCTTGTGCCCTTTTCTATATGCCCATTTTTATGTGCCATTAACCGTATTCACCTTTTCGTGTGCCCTTTTCTGCATGCCCCTTCTCATGTGCCCTTTTCTATAAGTCCATTCTCAAGTGCCATTGACCGTATTCCCCTTCTCGTGTGCCCTTTTCTGCATGCCCCTTCTCATGTGCTCTTTTCTATATGCCCATTATCATGTGCCCTTTTTCCTATGTCTCTTATCATGTGCCCTTTTCTGTATACCCCTTCGCATGTGAAATTAGTTACCTTCTCTTTTTAATTTAAAATGTGTACCCTTTCAATTTTGGCGCCCCCCTAAGCCTTTCTTAAAATCCTGGATCCGCCACTGCTTCACCTGTTCCTCCTCCTTCTCCAACCACAGCATGGATGGGTATCTTTTCAACTACTACTATTCTTATACTGTACATTATGTGCCAACCTATCGCTTAGCATAAACACAACCTGCACCTGTCTCTCTAGTCCTCCATTATGCTCTCATATTGTTCACCGACTCTCCCTGATTTGACTGCGCTTTCCCCTGTTCTGCTGTGGTCGTGCGGTCAGGATATGCCGTATGCAGGAGAGAATGGCTGCTGGCAAAGAGGAGACGAACACAATGGAAGGGAGAAGAAGGGACGACGAGGATCCCAGATAGATTGGGCGTTAGGGGGGAGGGGAGGTGAATGAGGAGCGGCGCGGCGTGGATCTCATCGCACGTCAAAACCGCAAATCTGTTTCAGCCCCTCTCTATAGTTTTCGAATGACTGGATAATTTTACGGTCGCAAGATCCGCAATAGGGCTTGCTAAGGCCAATTTCCTGCCACAGGCCATCCGTGAAGCGGAGCTTTCCCCATCCCCCTTCTATCTCTCTCTCTCTCGCCCCCCTCTCTCTTTCTCTCTCCTGCGCTATCCCATCCAGGAAATGTTTTAAACCCATCGATTGCCTTTGTGTCCCAATTTGTGTAATAAGTTTTATCCGCCTTATCTTAATTGACTCTAATGAGGTTCATTGGAATTCTATTGAGATAATTTGTTTCTTATATGGCTGGCTTTCGCCCGTTGGCGTTACGCGTTGTGTGCGCGGCGCGGTGCAGTGCAGCTTGTGGGGGGGGGGCGCGTTTAGGGAAGAGACACTCAACTCAGTCCCTCTAATCGTTTAATGGCGGAGAACACAATCCAGTGGAAAATGAGCCCCACTATTAACCGACGAGGCGAGAAGGCAAGCGAAGGGGGAGTTGTGGAAGGCAGCTGTAGAGCTAGAAGAGTGACTGCCTGCTAGCGACCCCATGGCTGCCGCAGTTCGGCAGGAGAATTGAATCAGGGAAGCATGAGTGAGTCTGCCATCCGGAACTGTTTAAGGGGAATTAAGTCCCCTATTAGACGGGGAGCTTCTGAAACCGGGCAGCGATTGACGCCGACACGCGAGGAGGAATATTTTCCCCAACTCGACGGCTGCACCCAGAGCACCTTCCCCTCCACCCCCACCCGATCTAGATGGGGCCTGCCTGCCTGCTGCCTATCCGTCCGGCCGTCCCCCATCTTCTCCTGCCTGATAGATGCTGGCACGCAGCACCCTCCGCCTCTCCCTCCCTGCCTGCACCGGCTCATCCTCCAGACCATGGGGCTGTAGAGAAATTGCCTCTCTGGATGTGAGGAGGGGAGGGGTATGAGATGGCTAATAATAATATCGTGTGTCGTCTAAGAGCTATTAATTCACACGCAAAGAAACACACACTAGTGTTTGCCACGACAATGTCGATGATAGTGCTAGACCCAACATGTTAACTACGTGACAAGATATCATACAGTGTATATATATAGACCCAATTACAGTAGATGTATCGCCATAGTAAGTCATTGAATGATGAGTAGAGCTATACGTGACGTCACCACAGGACCAAAATTTATCTTTTACCAATTGAATTTACAGGCCCAAATTTAAAATAGATATTTCAGTAAGTTGTCTAAAAGAGGTGGTCACTTAAAAGAGGTATAGTTGCTTTAAAATGGTGATTACTTAAAAGTGGTGGTCGCCTAAGACGTTGTTGCTTAAAACAGATTGTCGCTTAAAAGAGGTGGTCGCCTAAAAGAGATTGTCGCTTAAAAGAGGTGATCGCGTAAAAGAGGCGGCTGCTTAAAAATGGTGGTCACTTAGAAGAGGTATAGTTCCTTTAAAGTGGTGATCGCTTTAAAAAAGTGGTCGCTTAAAAAATGTGGTCGCTTAAAAGAGGCGGTCGCTTAAAGGATGTTGTCCGACTGGGCGCGAATCCCGGGGGTTTCCAAATCTACAGAGTGAATCTTTGCTTTAAACCAACTTTTTACAAAGATATTCAGGAAAACCGAGTTTTACTGTGTTCTCAATTACTAACAAGGAGTGATAATTTTGAAAGGGTGTACAGTTGGTGGCCTTCGGTAAAGGTTTGAGGCCCCAGGAGTCGGCAGGACCCCTTGCCTTAAAAGGCCCGAGTGCCAGGAGTTGCGGAAGTGGCCCTTTTAATGAAAGTTTGCGGGGGCCCAGGAGACAGAGGGGATGAACCCTTTTTGTTGAAATGTTTTTAATGCATTCTCTGAATATTTTTGTTGTTAATTTGGCTTGCAGGGTTGATGCATTTGGGGCTCTTTGCCAATTTTCCCTATAGAAATGATGCGCCCCATCCCATCTGTGACTGCTTCTGTTGACTTAGCCGTTGTCTCAGAGTGAATTGGAAGTGACTGTCCAAAGAAGATAAAGAACCGTCAGCTGGAGACAGCGCACAACGAAGGCGTCCTGGCCGTGGTCGATCTTCTGCCCTTTATAGGGGCAAACTGGAAGTGTTGCACGTGCATGGGGTTTAGACACAATCTGTTAATTGGTGAGATTTTTACAGATCATAGATGGGAATAGAGAGCGAGCAGTAGTTGGGAAGATCCGCATCTATACGGACTCACTATCTGGACTACAACTACTAGCCTGAGGTTCAGCGAAACAAACCACGAACCCGTCCAGAACTGTTTGGCGTCTCGGACACACCAACCTAGAGGGGGACGAAGAGGCGAATGCGGGTGCAGCGGAAGAAACAGAGGAACCACCCCCATGGAGCTCTCACAGGCAAAGTCTATCTCCAAAAGCATACAATGAAGTGGCCGGACAAACGGGCACAACGTCTGCACCCACACCTGATCAGAAAAACCCCGGAAATGGAGAAGCTCGACAGATGGGGCAAATGCGTGGTCGCCCAACTGAGGACCGGCAGATGTTCGCACACTAGAAGTGAGATGTACCTCCTCGCGAGATGCGTCCGTACCACCTCAACCAGATGCGCCCTCTGGGGGCCGAGGGCCTCTCTCGACGATGTCTTGGACGGAAGTGCTACGACTATTGTGGATATTTTGAAGTGGGTATAGGGCGGGTGGAGCCACCAATCGACACGCCCCGCCTGGTCAGGCCTAGGCTACATATTAAACCCTATCTGGACTAAAAAAAACTGTGCAACTGAGCAGACTGACAGTCAATAAAAACATTGGTCTCTTTATTACGGTGGATATAATAGTTTTACTGACAAAAACAATTCGGAAATTATTTCTGACCTTTGTATATAAAAGGCAAGTATACATGGCAAACCATCAAAGACGCATTATTAGCCGTTATCACATAAAACCGATCGATTCTTGACACAAAGCAGTAGAAAGAATAACACAGAGCACATCAACACACACGCAAATAACATATCTGTATAAATTGATAAAAAGAAAAATACACATCAGTTTACACAAAAAGTACTGTATACAGGACGCATGAAAGATCAAGCAAATAAATATACGAGCGCGCGTCT
This sequence comes from Nematoplana nigrocapitula, assembly GCA_032274565.1. Lineage (NCBI taxonomy): Eukaryota > Metazoa > Platyhelminthes > Proseriata > Nematoplanidae > Nematoplana > Nematoplana nigrocapitula. The sequence goes on from JAUYWV010119092.1 coordinate 8,682, forward strand.
CGGTGTGTGTGTTGGGGGGGGGTGACTATGCGCAGTTACACTGAGCAGGTTGGACTGGTGCGTGACTACAAGAATGGAGGGAGCGGTTAATGGGTGCCAGACATTTCATCCATCGTGAATTCATGATCCACAACCGGATATTCCATCAAATCCGGTTTCAAACGACGACTCCGGATAGCCACCTGATTAGAGTAAAATAGAAAACAAACAAATATATATAATTTAACCATATACTACTATAAACAATATAAGTAGTATAATTATGAATTACGTATATTTGAAAAATAAAGAGACAATACATACTGGGAAGTTAATAATCCGTCACTACAGCAACTTCTACGGATGAACAACACCTTAACGACCAAATACTTTTGAAGAACAAAAATCAATCAATCAACTTTCAAATTAATCTGCAAATTATAGAGTAAGAATAACATATTTCTTTCTTCCGCAAACTTAGTATCGTGTATGACTCCGAGCCGCTAAAGGGAAATTTTGCACCTGTGTTCAGTAGAAAAATACATTTTTTAAATTTCGTGCATCTTAAAACTTTTTAAAAAATGGTTACTTTATTTTTGCTCATATAAAAATATAGTTTTTCATTCAGCCCGTAATCTGATTAAAAATTCGATTAAAACGACTTCTTTGTAATTTGTGAATTGCATCTTTTCTTTTGCGGATAGAATCATTTTAGCCGGAAAGGATCTGCGTTTCTCTGTGCAAATTCAGGACTCGAATTGGGCTGGTCTTTTCAATACCGGATTGTATCGGAGTACTAGTACTATGTGTGCCTTAAAAAAATATTTTTATCTAAAATATAGTTATTTTAATTTTCTAAAATAATTTGAACTATTACAAAATAATTAGCACTTATTAAATAATAGAATATAAATGACGATATGTAAGCAATAAAAATAAACCAAATAGTAAATATATAAGATTTTCAAAGGCTATAGTAGCCATCAACACCGAATTACAGTGCAGTGGTTGGCTACTGCAGGTGTTAAGAGATCCACAAGCCTACAGCAAGCTAGAAGTCATAAGTGAGTGAAGTCAGAGACATTAGGCGCAGGTAAATAAGATTGCCACTACTACGAAATAGAAGCAAACTAGAGATGGGGAACCATAAATATCGTATATTAAAATATGAAGCATAGTAATTAGAGGAAAATTTTAAAAGATGCGAAATTGAATTGAAGTAATGCTATTTCAACATTGAAGAGAAAAGGCTAAACATGCGAAACAGAATATGGTGTAATCAACATGAAGATGTGACCAACCAAAATTGATGAAACCGAATGTGGGGAGAAAATATGGTTTCATAGTATTCGATGATGATCCAAAATGACGTGACAGAATTGGCTAAGACCAAGGATGTTAAAAATTCAGTGGAAGTAGGTAAGACGCAAAATGTGGCACGCGATGGAAAAAATATGGCCAGATCAATGATAAATAGATTTCTATGCTATTAAGAAGAAATAAATAGAATTTGGTGGAGCCAAGAATGTCAACCAGTATTTGGTGAGATAAAAACGATGGAAGAAAATTTGGTGGGAGTAAGAATGTGAACTAGCATTAGGTGAGATCAAAAACTATGGAAGAGAATTTGGTGGGACAAAGAATGTGGACTAGCGTTAGGTGAGATCAAAACCAATGGAAGATAATTTGGTGGGAGTAAGAATGTGGACTAGCATTTGTTGAGATAAAAAATAATGGAAGAGAATTTGGTAGGACTAAGAATGTGTACTAGCATTTGGTGAGATCAAAAACAATGGAAACGAATTTGGTGGGAGTAAGAATGTAAACCAGTATTTGGTGAGATCAAAAACAATGGAAGATAATTTGGTGGAAGTAAGAATGTGAACTAGCATTTGGTGAGATAAAAAACAATGGAAGATAATTTGGTGGAAGTAAGAATGTGAACTAGCAGTTAGTGAGATCAAAAATTGTTAAATATAATTGGGTGAAATCAATGTAGGGAAATAGAATTGGCTGAGAATGATGTAATAGAATTGAATGAAATCAAGAATGATGATATGGAATTCAGTGAGGCCAGGAGTGAATGACTGGAATCAAATTAATAAAATATGACTAAATAGAATTTGGTGAGACGAAGAAAGAGAGAAAAGAATTCGTAAAAATCATTAATGGCGGAATTTAATTACAATGTTGATGATGATAAATATGATGAAAGCAAACTACGGCAATCAACAGTACATCACCAAGTTTATCTACAGTTCTAATTTAAACATAAGAAACTACTGCATTCCAGCTTTTCTTGCTAAGCCACAGAAGCGCCTCAAAATGCTGCGAGAACACCAAAATATTGCAACAGTGATAAGGTGCAAAATTCTATTTGAAATTCAAAGCGCGTTATGGCTGACAAAAGCAGGTTTCAGTTAAACTACAACCATAATCGATGTAAATTGTTTATATTTTTAGAAAGCAGTTAGAAGGGTTATTTATGAAAATTATTCCGACTGACTAGAAACAAATGAGGCAGACAAAAAAGTATGTAGCCGTATTAAGGTCGCTAGCATTAACTGCACTCGAAATGAAACCGAAACTAGACAGAATTATCGGCTCAATGATTTGTTGCAAGGAGAAAGACGAGAGAAATTCTAACATCTCCGTGTTTAAGTTTAGCACTGATTGGCAGTGGCACGCCAACGGTACGAAGAATATTTGCAAACAAAAAATAAACAAATTAGGGCGATAACGCTAGAAATGTTCCGATGAATTTTCGCGAAAGCTGAAAATAACCCTCAAAATACACAGATAGACATAAAAACGGGACTTTCTAAAACCGATAAGCCATAGGTAGTAAGAGTTGGTTTAAGTCTAGGCTATTTCTCGAAACCATCCGTCGAAAGATTCTTTTAAAAAAATTGACTACTTTTTGTAAGGTGGTATATATATGATAAAAATATTTTACGAAGAAGGGCTACAACCCAGAGCATCACATTTACCTATCATCTTATAGAAATCATGCCTCGAATCGTATTTCTGCTGCAGACAAGCAGAGGATTGTCGATGCTCACGACAACGGAGAAGACAATACGACACGTGGAACTCATCCGTCGTAGATGACCGAGTGGTTAGCGACGCTGAGTGCCTAGCCAGACATCAGAGTTCAAATCCTGGTTGTGTCACTGAATTAATTTCAGCACCGCTTCCCTGACAGTGGCCGTGGTTTGGTGCGTAAAAG
>JAUYWV010119103.1:0-11888 GCA_032274565.1 Nematoplana nigrocapitula
GCAAGACCCACAAGGCCAGCGCGGGTCACCGGTATGGGGGGGACTGGGGGGGTGGGGACTCACGAGGGGGGGTGGGACTGGCTGAGTCGAGCCAACCGGGGGTGTGGGTGTGAGGGGCCCACCTAAAACCGGGGCCCCAAGAGGGGGGGCACAGGCCTCACAGTGCCATGGCCCCCCGGAGCGGCCTAGTTGGGAAATGAAAGCGGCCGATAGACCGCTACACCTCTGGTGGACCCAGTGCCCGCACCCAACGCACCTAGTGGAGTATCCCCGTCGCCTCCTTCGTCCTCATTACAAGTTTCAGCTAAAAACCAATCTCAAGTTCCTGAAAGGATTTCCCTTTCTAATTATTTTTTTCATCATTTCTGCATTCTTACGGCGATAAGTTGTTCATTATTATTTGAACATAAAAATGAAAGCATTTTTTAGAAAGCGAGAACGCATCTCAGGAGAACCGGGAGACAGTGATGGGAAGAATGAACATACACCTTGGCTTATTACTAACAAACTTTTGTAAAAGCCATATTTGTCAGCTCTCCAATTGCCCGCACACCACGCTCCCTGTGTGCAGCATTCGTCTATACTCGCGGCGCACTCAGGAGCACATCTGCACAGTGCTCACTCCGCACAGGCTCTCCCCGCTTGCCCGTGTGCTCGACTCGGCCTACTCCCGTCGTCATGGCATAGCCTACCAACTGCTCAACGCGCGCGAACTCTGGGTCTATTTCACCAGATCAAACCCGGCCTGTCGCGTGGCTGTCTGGAATCTTGGTCAGGTGCAAAATGAGTCCCACCGAAGGCAGGAGGTCGAATTGGGAGTCAGTAAGTGTATGCAGAAATGATGACGTGACGTAGAGTATACAGTACATCAGCGCAGACTGCCTTTTGGCAGTTTGGATGCCCAGTACGTCCTGATTGATCGTTCTCATTGGTACACAAACAAAAGCAAAGTCCTTTGGTGTACCCCGCGTTGGTCGAAATCGAAAATAGAATACGATGAAGAGTTATCTGAAGAAGATGTGAGCTGTAGGTTTGGCTACGATAGTAAGGGTTTTCTGAAGTCTAGATCTCACTAAATTCTGTTTCGGTTTAAGGGTGAAGATTTGAAGTTAATTTAGGGTCGTTGGTAGTTGAGAGATTTTTTTACTAGAAGTTGTGCATATGGTTTAAAACAATGTGATTGGGCCGTCAATCAATATCGACGGAGAGGGCCCCGCTGGTGAGGCAAGAACTAGATATGGTAACGATTAGACAGGGTATCGTTATCGTCCAAGGGACGAGTCAACTTCCCGACCTTCAGGGGTAAAGAAAAAAGATAGAAGATTGAGAGAGAGAGAGAAAGAAAGAAGAAAAGAGAAAAAGAAAGAAGAATGGAAGAGAGAAAAAAGAGAGGCGACAGTGTGTGTGAGAGAAAATGAGAAAAGATAGAGATAGAGAGAAGAGAATGAGACAGACAAAACTGCGAAAGCGAAAGAGGGAGACAGGAATGGTGGATTAAAAATGAGCAGAGGGAGAGAAAAAGCAGAAAGAAATCGTAAGAGATCCCAGAAAACGCAGTATTTTGCCTCCAGAGCATGACGCCCTTATCTGAAGAGGGCGGCTGCATGGGAGGCACAGGTGCCACGGTTGATACTCTAGTCGGATGGGGTCGCTGGCTGACGAACTGAAAATACGGATACCAACCAGTTTCTGTTCAACTATAAATTTAATATTTGTAAGCTTATATGCTCAAATTTTCATGGACAATACGACGAAACGATATATACAGTAGGCGTGCTGAATTTTTTATGGTTGCCTTAAACCAACATTTTCACTGTTTGATGATTCTAGCTCTGCAGTTCTCTGGTAATTTTCTCCCCTCTCCCACACAATTCTTCCACATTCTGCTGCCTCCAGTTAGTCACGGTCACACCTATCAGAAAGAAGCCTACACTAGGCGGGCGCTGCAAATGGGGTCTGGCAAAGATCCACTAGTCGACTGCCTCAGCGTCTGCTCGGTGGATACATCGGTCGGCATCTCACTGTTCACCGAAGAGGGCGAAGCGTCAACTCTGGCAACGAGTTTCCTCCTTCTGGGACTCGCGGTAAGGCGAAGTAGTGTTCTTTTTGGACTGGGTTCAGGTAGGATATTGTCAGGGAAGCCGGAGTCCCATCAAGATACTATACGAGTCCACCGATACGGAGTCCTCTGAGAGGCCGTCCCGGCAGATATATGTACCTTGGGCATAGTGTCAAAGACGGTGGTGGACACCCAAGCGATAGCTAGACTTTCTACTGCATTTTGGGCCTCAGAAGGGTGGTCGCAATTTCACATAACACCACATTTCTGCCCAAGCCTAACCGAGATGTGTCCGTAGTCTCGTGAATTTGCACCATCACACAGAGTGGTCCCATGGCACCATGTGCGTAAAGGCACTAGAGGTTACTCGGCTGTCCCCACACGCGAGAATGATCAAGTGAGGTGAGGGTTAGACTCTTCAGGTATTTATGAACTCGCTTAATAACAATCTCAAAGATGTTTTAAGTACTCCATGGCAATACAACATGTCAGACTGTGATCACAACAACGCCATGGACAGCCAAAGAGCACCTGTAAAAACATTATTTACATCAGTATTAGTATCCTTTAATAAGACTTCCTATTGGAATGGTTTCTGTAAGTTCGCGGACGCCGCGCCGCCAAATTGTGTTATATTTTGGGCGCGGCACCGTTTTTAAACAATCTTTAGCGCTGCGCAGCCAAATTGTGTTCTATTTTGGTCGCGCCACCAATTTTTAAACAATCTTTAGCGCTACGCCGCCAAATTGTGTTCTATTTTGGTCGCACCACCAAATTTAAAACAATCTTTAGCGCTGTGCAGCCAAATTGTGTTCTATTTTGCGCGCCACCGATTTTTAAACATTCAGCAGTCTAATTAGTGTATATATGTATACAGTATCCTGCCCTAATGAATTACATATGCCTCTAGGCTTTTAATAAAAACAAAAACATCCCTTACAGGCGCATTTATCATAATTTTGCATGTTATCTTTACGAAAAAAGCAGACACCAAGTAACAGCGACAATTGCATTATCTTCTATAACTCTATATTGCTTTAATGCGGATACGTTGTCACTGTTGGGAATGCAAAACATACTGTCGTTTGCAATGCTTACAATGCATACATTATGCAACCTACCACCTCAAATCACTGTTCGTGTATATACTGTAGGTCTATAGTCACGACCTAGCTAATTAACCTCTACCTGCGATGCGATGAGTCCGTCAACCAATCCAAGCTAACTCTTGGCCTTTTCCAAAACGCCCCGGACGCTGTCCGCGCCAGGAGCAACCATTCCAATAGGGAAGAACATCGTGCTCCTGGTACACAAAGGCTAACATATCGTGTGTAGAATGCAGGAAAATGAAGAAGAACAAGTGATAGCGAGCGTCATAGTCTAACGAGGTATATACTTGATTGATTGAGCTTATCGGTGAGAGGTAGAGAAGAAAATACGTTGTCGATCCTCTGCTCAGATCATCTTTGAATTTGCCGCATGCAGAGAGAAAGTTTATTGTACGCTTACTTTACAGGACGGTCGAATACTTTTCATGGACCCGGTCGAACGAAATTTGAAGCATTTCGAATTTCGAGCCTCCAAAGATCCCATCCAGGAGATCCACTTCGACCCAGTCTGCCAGTGCATTATGACCCGTTCGTCGACTAAAGAGTTCAACCTGATCCAATTCTGGCAGGTTCCCAAGCTCAATCTGGTCAACGAGGTATGCTCCTCCTGAACATCCGGTCTCGTCTTAGTCAAAGGGGAAGCATCATTGCCTTCGTTTTCTGCTCCCTTTCTACTGTAACTTGTCCAGAAACGTGCCTTTTCGTCTAGTGCTCACGTCTCCAGTCTCACTAGTGAATTACTTACCCCTTACTTCCTTTTGCTTCCCTTTATATGTAAAGTGACACGTACACTAGATTGCAAAAATGGAATTCTTGCCTGGCAGTTCTCAGTAGACATTCAATCTTGTCGCCTTACTTCAAATTTAAACTAGCCAATTAGGTAGAACTTAGAGCTGGCTTGACAATTGCACAGATGTCTTCTTCTTCTCCTTCCCGCCAAATCCGGAGTTGTCCTCTATGGCCCGGCATTACGAAGTCCTGCCGGTCCCCCGCATGTACGTCATCAGGGCTGGACTGCTAAGTGCTGAAAAGAGGTTGAAAGATTGGCCACCGAAACACCACTCTCTAAGAGAGATCTACCTCGGACAGCAGCACAAGATATGTTCCGCTGTCTCCGGGGCTGCTCCACATTCTAAGTAAGTGGGTGAATTTTCTTTGCCAATCCTGTGGCGATAGGAAGGCAAGAGGAAGGAATGATGATCTGTCCTCAATTGGCACGCGGTAACTTCGTGGGCTCTGGTGTGTCCTGGCGGCCGACCCCTCCCGACGATGGATTCTGTCTGAGCATGCACAGGTGTCTCGCAGGTGTACTTTGGCGGGGTCACCTATGCGTCATACAGTATGTCTTGACACGTTCCGGGTTTGTTAACGAAAAAATAAAATCGTGTCTACTGAGAACAGCCAGCAAGAATTCCTTTTTTGCAATGCAGTGTATCACGTCCCCGCTCCTCTTGGCCAAAGCAGTAGTGTCGCTTTCATTTTCAGTTTGTTTAGAGAAAATGAGAGGAACGAGAAAAATGAGCATAAAAGAGAGAAAAAGAGAAAGAGGAGCGGAAAAGAAAGAGTGAAAAGGAAAATAGAGGTGAAGAAAGGGAGGAGAAAGAGGGTAAGTAAAGAGCGAATAGAGAAAGAAGAAGGAAGGAAAAGAGGAGCGCAGCGGAGAAGAGTGAGAGAAACGAGAGAAAGAGGAGCTGAGAAGAAACAGAGAAACGAGAGAAAAAAGAGAATGAAAGAGTGAGAGGAAGGAGAAAGAGGAGCGGAGAAAAAAGGAGGTAATTTGGGACCATTCACGTGGGGCCGCTGTTAACCCACTGGATCACTCTGGTGGTGACCAATTCCCAATGTTGCGGGCATCCCCCGCGAGCAGCAACAACTCGGGAGCCCGGTCAACCGAGGTTGAAGGTGCCAAACCCCTGCGGCAGCGCACGTTTTCCAGCTGCTATCGGACTGAAATGGGACGATCGAAGCGAGACCCTGGAGAATCCCAACGATGCCCTCAAGCTGCTACGAGGGATGGGTCGTCTTCTGTGACAATCCTGCCGTATCCGCGCCGGATTGGTACGGACAAGGCGCGGCCCGGAGAAGAAGAAGAAGCAAGCGGATAAAAGAGAGAGAGAAATTAGAGAAAGAGGAGAATGAAAGAGAGAGAGAGGAAGGAGAAAGAGGGGCGGAGAAAAAAAGATAAATTAGAGAAAGAGGAGAATAAAAGAGTAAGAGGAAGGAGATTGAGGAGTCGATAAAAGAGAGAGAGAAATTAAAGAAATAGGAGAATGTAAGAATGAGAGGAAAGTGAGAGAGGGGAGAGAGAGAGAGAGAGAATGAGAGAGAGAGAGAGAGAGTAATAAGTCTCAGGAAATTGCGAATTTCACCTGCCGGAACAGGACACCCCCGCCACGAGAAGGCGGCTGCATGGGGGCTTCCCGTAAAGATGGCCGTTCATTCTGATTGTTCATAACAAACATGGGTCACTCTAGTTTGCCGACAGTTCCCCACCACATTTCTTTCACTGAATGCCACCTCCCTCCTGTTTTAACCTCTAGCTGTGAACCGACTTTATCGTGTATACATCATAACAGATTGAAATTGAAATTTCCTCACAAATGTTATATGACGTGTCGTAATCTGATTGGTTAATTGCTTGGGTCTCTCTGTCAAGGTGTTCTGCCCTCTGGACTGCGTCTCATTCGCCCGAATGCGTGATACCGTGATAACTGGCCACACTAGCGGTCACGTCTACACCCATCCCCTGTTCGCCATGGAAGATCCGGGACCATTTGTGACTCGAGGTGAGGAGGAGGCAATGTTTTTTGTTTCTACACTTAGTCGATGATCTGTTAACATTTTCTGAGCTTTCTATACTGTTTGTTCTGCCACCACAATCTAGGCGATGAAAGTGGAGAAGGAAGTACGAAATTCATTCTACGTGTTTGCTTCCCCTCCCCGTTTCTCTGTGATTTGTTTTTCTTCGTAAATTATAATTGTTTGCCTAGTAACTTATGCATACTTACATCCATCACCAGACTGCTGGGTGCGTATGGAAGTAGTAGGGGTTTGGCAGTCTTTAACTCACCATGTGTCGTCATAAGTAGGGCAAGGTCATTGCTGACGTATCGTGCTCTGATTGACCGATCTACTTATGACGTCACGTAATGATTCATCTGATGGTATTTGTAGTTGAGTTAGAGGCGACCTAACACCTACTACTTATGATTATTACAGTCTGAAAAAGCAAAGAAGCAACAAACAGTAGCACGCTTTAAGAGTTTATAGTTTTTGGTATATTGATTCGGAAATTAGTTCTGCACATTGATCCGCATCATAGTTCTCTTTATCAGGCAATCAGATAGATTCATGGATAGGACGCCGATTTCCGAGTCGGAGTTCATTGTTTTGGTTTCGATTTTGTTTCCCGTTATATCGCAGTGCATAAATATACGGTGTGCGTATGTGTTAGAGAAGCTAATACAGTTTAACTCACTCGAGGAGACTCCGCTGTTTTAAATTATTCTCTAGCTCACTTAGCTAAATATTAACGTCATCTCAAACAACATCTACTTCCACTTTCATTTGTCTGTAATTTCCCTAGATTTCATAGATTTTTGTTTTTCTTACAAACTTTCATTTGTTTTTTTATCTTTTGTGTTTGGTTTCCTAATGTAGATGTTGCAAATTGTTTGCGTGATTTGATTGAATTGTAGACAGTAGATAGTAGAACTGGTTTCTGGAACAATTCAAAGAAATATAGTAAAGGCAGGAATGACCTCTATCAGCTAGCTATACTGTATAAGCTCCAGGACTGGTATCAATGGATAGGGAACCATCCGAAATAGGCAAAGGACAAAGATGACGAATTTTATGATGTTTTCGTTATAATTCCCGGTCAGGGGTTCACGGCAGCGGTGAAAGCGAGGGAGAAAAAGAGAGTCGAGAGAGATAGAGAGAGATTGAGGGAGAATCGAAAGAGTAGAGGATAATTACAGATGGGAATAGATAAAATAGTGAATGAAAAAGAGAGGAAAGAAAATGAGAAAAAAGAGAGAGCAATAAGAAGGAAAGAGAAAGGAAGAAGAAGACAAAAGAGAGGGGAAAACAAGAGAGTGATTTAGAAAGGAGAGGGAGAAAAAAGAAAGAGGAGAAATATAGGAAGATAGAAACTCAGTAATAAAGGGAGCTTAGTAGCACGTCAGAATCAGCCTTATATGACTACATTTATTGTAAATAAATTTGCGCGATTGTTTAGCAGTAATGCGTTTCGTATTCTGTCTCCGCGCACATAGCTCCAACAATCAGAGCCGACCACTTTCAATCACTGTACGCCAAACCGGACCATCCCGGACCCGTGGTCGCCGTTGACGCGTGCTATTGGATGGGAATTTTCTGTTCAGTGAGGTAGGCTAATTGATGGCAATTGATATAGCAGGAAACAATAGGGCACTTACACCTTGGATGTTTTTATATTTTTTATTGCTAACTATAGTCGAACTTTATTTAGTTCCTGCATATATCGATCGGTGCTAAATTGGTGGTGCGATACTGCGGCTTCCCGTTTCTATTCACCCCCTTCAGCGGCGATGGTGTCTTGAAATTGTGGTCGGAAAAGCACATTCTCCTCAGCGAAGTGATCCTCGAGAAGACGGTGACGGCGTGCTGTTTTCTAAACTCCGACGCCGATCTCCTTCTCTCCATGGAAGGTCATCTGTACACTATTCCCCATATCAAAAGTAGGTCACCAGATACAGTACAATATATGTGAGTGAGGTAAATACAAACTTCACTCTGCGTTCTACTTATAATAGAGATTAGTTAGTTATAAGGCCCACTAAAACCCCATTTTAAAAACAATTATAACAGTTATTTTATTAAAATACCGCAAAACACAATTATATTATTGTTATCAAGTAAGTAGTATGATGAGCTTATTACGTTATTTTACTACAATTATTGTCATTCAGCCACAAATCAGCTAAACTGAAATGTACAGTAATACATATATTTTTAACTTATTTTATCTCAAGTTAAATATCGTTTCTTGCCTCAGTAACCTGACGAGTATATGCGAAGCTTTCATTTTCTCCCGGTCAACGCCGGATATGCTTGTTAGTAAAATATTAAAAGTATTCTCAAATCTAATTCGACTGTAAAACATTCCCCGAGTTCTTTATTTTCCTGAATATATTAAATGTGCAATGTATCTCAAAAGACCTGATTATAGGGGGAAATAGGCTTCAGCTTTGTGATATATAGAAGGGTGTTGAAAATCTGAATGGCACTAATTTTACAAATTTACATTCAATTAATAATTAACTTTTTTCATTCTTAAACTATTTATTTCTCAGTGCTACATCCAAGAAATCGTCGACGACACGGTATCGTTCGTTGTAGAATTGTTGTATTTAGATCTCATACTACTAATTAAATGTAATAGTAGCATACTAGAGATATCTCGGTTATTTGTACGAGCTTTTATTAACCAACAGCAACCCACATCAGGCGAGCTTTGTTCGCAATATTTCTGTTCACCATTAAAAACTGTTGGTCCTAAATACATTGTTATTTTGTCACAAATGTGCACGAAAGCATTTAGATTTGATGACAGGAAAACAAACGGCTTTCATTTGGAAGCTGATACATATAGAGTATAATATCTAAGTTTATTTCGCAGCATCAACGATTATTTGTCAAGATTGGAACGTTCTGTACTTTGTTTATTAATATCTTAGACTGACTGGCCGTGGGTTCCCCCATAGGATTGCTTTTTCCTACCTTTGTCTTCACATACTCTCACTAATTGACTCATTCGTGTATTCTCAATACCAACCTTGGCCAATGAACATAAATTTTCTCGTTTCATTATAACATTCAATGTGTTTTATCGGTTCCTTATCCTACATTGCAACAAAATGGAATACTTGTCTGACTGTTCTCAGTAGACATTCAAACTTATCGTCTTACTTTAAATTAGGTAGATCTTAGTGTTGGCTTGCAGGTGTACTTTGGCGGGTTACCTATGCGTCATACAGTATGTCTAGACACGTTCCGGGTCTGTTAACGAAAAAATAAAATCGTGTCTACTGAGAGCAGCCAGCAAGAATTCCATTTTTTGTTATGCAAATGCAGTGTATGTACTATTTGTGTAACTCACATCCTTTTAGTTGTCTGTCTCAAGATCTGTCTGCATCCCATCCAAAATGATTTATCTAACATCTCCCTGTATCTGCATGTCCTCTTTTACAAGGTACTTACCTTTTTACTGTGTTCATTTTCTCGTCACCCCATTAACCTTACTTGTGTCATCTGTTGTCCAGCCATCATTCGGACATTTTTAATATATCTTTGTTTGTAAAATTAAAATTACTATTATGACTTATTCGTTGTATGAATGTGAGAAGTAGTAATGGTTTTTTTACCTGTAGACATACCCTCCCCATCGGAAGAAGTTTTGCAGAGCGAAGCGCAGAGTAGGATTAAGCAAATGCGGGAGCACAACTTAAACTAATAGATGATGGCCCGGTTGCAGGGGACAGAGATCTGGTTCCTGCGCAGAATATTGTTGATCCCGTGGGTAGAAAGTTTTTTTCAGTAAGGAGGTGCTACGCCGTTCTGGTTGGCTAAGTATTTAAAAAACAAAACTGGAAGCATTTGCACTGAGGCCGCCAATGGCTGGAAGAGAGAATTACTCTATGGCTGCCGGGTGCGCCAGGACTCTATCTCGGCACTCCTCAGATTATGCGATTGAATAACCTATTTCCTTATTTGTGCTTCTTTTGATTTTTAGTTTTAAGCGCTGAAGCGGCCGATGAAGAGGGATCAGTGCGATCGACCAGTTCAGGGATCCCAGAGTCACCTATGCTAGAGGAACCCTCGTTGAAATATGACGGTCTCGTCAGAGAACCCGGACCGATTAATATGCGCAATTATTTGGTCAGTTGACAGTTTCATCTTCTTTTAAACCAAAGGACGTTTATTTGATCTCTTAGGTTAAATCGCTGTTATACATACGTGTCCGCTTAGTACTGTTGCTATAGTCGTCAATGGCGGGTATTCAAGTTGTAGAGCAGAGATCAGCATTGTACTGTTCTAGAGTTTGCATATGGATACAGTTTGCAGTCCGTAGTACGAAACTCAGAGCTAATGCATTATACACACCAACCGTATATTAACATATAGAGTAACCGTATATTATGCGTTTACAGAAAGTCGGAACTGTCACCGGTTACAGTTACGATTCCAAAGAACCGTCGTTCGAAAAGTCAGAATCTCATCGACAACCATACACCTTCACCAAACAATATAATGAACGTGAAAAATACAGATAATAATAGTCAGTACTTGAAAAATAATCTGACTACACTTGTTTAAATATGTTAACATTTCACCAGTTTATCATTCCAAAGTCATACGTTTGGTTATACGTTTGGTGCGTATAACGCATTAGGTCCCCAAAACTCCACGTACTTGGCTATTTTCTTCTGCTGTTTTTTGCTCCCCCTTTTTTAATCTCTCTTTTCCTTCTCTCCTATTTTTTCTTTCTTTTCTATTTTCTCTCTCCTCGCACTGTCTCCCCGCTGACGTAGTTTATTGATCCCTATTTTTCAATTAGCTTTTGATATTGGCCCGTGTGCAGTTCATCTTCTGTTTTGGCGTTTTGCATTTCAGAATCCATTCAACCTAAATTTGGCGTCAAAATTTATTTTTGACAAGGAATCGGAGTCCGAAGAAGAGGAAGATGAGGTGGGTTTATTTTAGATTTGGTTCGAATGTTCGCCTCTTTGGTGGAATAATGCATGTTGAACTGTTGAACACAGCCGGTGAAGGTGCGAAAGGCCAGAGGTAGGAGATGCATCAAGTAGCAGAGCCTCGTCTAAACATTTTTTACTACCTGACAATCGTCAAACTTTATTAGTTTCTGAAAATTGCATTTTTACTATTTATAACCGTTTCCACTCATTTCACATTCCGTGCAGTAAAACCTCTATTACTCAGGGTATACACGATGCGAAATTTTGTCGCACGATTTTCAAGGCAGCATTTTAAAATTATATTTCTGAAATGTATCGTTTAAAGAAAAATAAAAAAATCGCAGTAGCATTATTTTTAAGTGATCGCAAAGAACGAAACTGTTGGGTTTGTGTTAATGGATATCAGACAGAGATTAAAAGGGATCGTTTGATTGGCAAGGAATATTAAAAGATTTATCTAATTATTCACGATCCATTTAATTACCAGCGATATATGCTGATGACTGATGCCCAGTTCAATATTTTGCCGAATGAATTAAAGTAGGGTATTTTAAAGATTGACACCAATAGAGGATAGTACTATCACCCAGACACAGACTATAGCATCACTTCTCTTTTTTCAGAGAAGGCACCAAAAAATCAATTTATCGAAGTAGGACCACTGTACAGTATATAGGCTATCTGCCCCCTGTCGACTAGACAATTGCTTTCATTTTTCATAAATAAGTTCTTAAACTGGCTATTGTCTTGTTCCAATCTGATAAATTAATATTAAATATTATATTTTTTATATATGCATTATACGTAGTACTTAAATAGTATACCTTTTCAAGTTTAATTTAATAAAAGTAAAATTGATTTCGTCAGTGTATCAAATATCTCTAGAAAAGTAAATTTAATTTCATCATCGAGATGAACTAGTTATTGGAAAGTAATTTTAATTTAGTCAAAGTAAAATTGATTTCGTCTACTGAAATTGCG
>JAUYWV010119114.1:0-11887 GCA_032274565.1 Nematoplana nigrocapitula
CCATTCAAAACTGCAACATATATGCAAAACTCAATTCAAAACTCATCGTGTGAGAAAGAGAAATTCTTATAGGTGTCTTAATGTTATGCAAAAGACTGTACTAATAGTTTGTACTTATTCAGTGTGTTCGAGTGATATATTCTGTATGGCTCGTAAAGTAGAGAGAAATTATAATTCCTAACACTAAACATAAACAGGATTCTAAAATATGCATTCAATGAAAGTTTATCCGCCAGAAAATAAGTAACGCATATGGTGGTACTTACACGACGTTGGCAATTCAAAAATTTAAATTTTAAATATATCTGGCTAAAATTGAAAGTTCTGCTATTTACCCGATTGAAATTCCTACGTACACTAGAATTTAAGGCGCGATTTTTAAATTCTCGATTTCGTCTGCTGTTCATTAAATTGGTTGGTTTTTGTTTCTTTTTCACTTACTGGCATTAATGAGGCCTCAGAATTGGCGGTGGAAGCTGATGATGAAGAAACGGCTTTGCTATATCAGGATCGAGGAGTAGATCCGGTTGGTCCGGTCATTGCCGGACATTTACACAATTTCGATGATCAGAAGTTTGCCCACTTTAAACCATAGAAATTTAAGTTTCCTCAAGCAGCTTATCTACAGGAGTGACGGGAAAATGGAATAGGGGGTGCAGATAAGCGCTACATTGACTATTATTTCATATGGTCATAAATTGAGGCTGTTGTTACACTATGTCGGAAACCGGTTAAATCTTGCTATAAGTATAGCATGTAAATTACGCACATGGAAAAGAATTTTTTGATGATTTTAATCCCTCTGCTTACTTCTTCAGTCTTTAAATGAAGTCTCCCCTGTTCGTGTTATACTTCAGCGGTATTTACATCAAATTTTAAAAGTTTGAACATTTTCATTAATACCACTCGTAGGTACGGAAACATCGAACTGGTAGTAATGAAAACGGCCGAATACGAGCCAGTTTTATCATTTTTAGATAAAAAATGAAATCGAACTCTTCAATGTCTCAGACGTTTTACACAGAGAGGGTAACGAGGTATTTTGCAGTGCGCACAACAGCCACAGAATGGTTAACGACGATATAATATCTTACACGGATGACCTAGTCGCGTTCCTTGACCATGGATATATGATATCATGCCATTTGGGGGCAATTTCATTGCCGACGACCTCTGCATGCTCAGGGTGGACAAAGTTTCATCTTCTTCCGTTTGGAGTCGACCAATTCGCTGACACGCCCGAGGATGCTGTGCAGGAGATCCAGCGTCACCAGAGCGTTGTCCATCACCTGCACTTTGTCCGCCTTGCTCATCGGCGGCAGGGCTATCCCGCCCACCTCCACCGCCACCTGCTCATCCGCCACCACATTGGCACGCTCGTGCTCGTAGTGAGCTCGACTCAGCTGGATCCCCCGGCGAATAGCCTCGAGAAAGTCGGTCTCAACCTGGTCGATATTCCGCCAAATCCAACTCCGATCCGCCACGTCAGCCAATAGGAGGTAGAGGAGGAAATTCAAACTGCTCAGCAGCCAATCAGCGCTTTGCACCAAGTCACTTTCCACGCCGTCGGGTAGGGCGAATACGATGGGGAACCAGCGACTGAGCGATTGACCAAGAAATGCCTTCTCTCCGGCCGGATTGCCGGCCAGCACCTCGGCTACCCTGTCCTTGAGCACCTTGATCACGTGGCCTTTGACCCCCGAGTGCGAGGTGGTGTTGAGGATAATGAAGAGCAATCGGTACTTGGCCGCGTGATCGCTGACACGCAGCAACGAATCGAAACAACCCAAGGCGAGGCGGCGGATCTCCTTCAGACTTCCGAGGGTCATGATATTGGTCAGTTGCATCAGGATCTCTTTAAATGTGTCCTCCTCCCAGATCGCCTCGGCCAGGTGGTCCGCGGGGATGTGCCGGAGGAGCATATCGAAGAGGAGAAGACTGCAGCGTTGGACCGCCTGATCCGGGCAGGCGAGGTGCGTCCGGATGAGCCCGCTGCATACTTTCACATTGTAGAAGGCGGTGTACACTTTCGGATAGATATTCGTCTGGGCGGAGTCCAGGTGTGTGAAGTACATCAGACTGAGCAACCCGATAGGGGAGAACTGCACGCTCCTCTCGTCACCGCCGGTCTCATCATCCGCATCCTCAGTTGTTTCTCTGTCTTCAGCCACCCGGTTTTTCACCAGCGCCTCCAGCACAAAGTTGTGTACACAACCCAGGAAAAAGGTGACCTGTTTGAAGCACCGCCGGGCTGTCACTCGGCTGAAACTCTCCCCCGACGCCTGGACAGAGAGAAAGTCCAAACTCATCAGCGGATACTCGAAGAGGTGAAGCAGACTGCGCACAATCGCATGCCCAGTGTCCTTGGGGAAGTCCCCCCGTTGTCTATCGATAGTCAACTGTTGGAAAAAGATGAGCAGTGCATTGACCAGGCTCAAATGGCGTTCGGTTCGCGAGTCGTTGTGGATCAGCATCAGCTCCTCGTCTTCCAGTTGGTCGCTGTCTGGCAGGGGAACAATCTTCAGATGAGCTACCAGACAGTCCAAAGCGGTCCGGTACATGTCGGCGGAACTCTGGGTCAAATCCAGACGTCGCAGACACGTGGCCAAGGGATCTATCAAAGCGAAAAACCGCGTGTCGTCTTTGAATGTGTCGATCTGTTCCAGAAGGACAATATAGATTTCTTTAGGACTGCACTCGTCGGCGAAGTGGCACAGAATGCGCAGACACATCCTGACCAACTCCGGGTGATCGCGATGGTTCTCATCGGTGATGTAGGCCGTCAGGCTGAAGGTCACATCCCAAAAGTTGTCCACCAGCTGTTCGCGGAAGACCTCGTCCTCGGAGAAACGCTTTTCCAGTTCGGCGAAAGCATCCCGTTGGAGAATGTCGTCCACCAGTTTCACTGTGGCACTGTGGCGAAAGCTCATCTGAAATCAGGATTGTGGGTGCCAATATTAGAAAATGTAGGCGGTAAATCGATGGGGTGCTTTTTTCATGGGAGTGCAGGGGACGACCATTCTATGGAATTTTGACATAATTCTAGATAATGCATACAGACCTTTGAGCTATGTAGTTATTCCTCAAATATTAAAACATAAATACAAATATCATGCAATCTAATAAATGCTTTAATTCATCATTCATTTCATTGAAGTATTGTGTGCATTTTATTATACACTCAAACTTGTCGGGATAGAAGACTTATCGAAAATCTATACCAGAATCAAACTGCTAAGATCAGGATAGAAAATGAAGAATCATAAACAGCAGTGATTGGACAAGGATGTCTTATCCCCCCCCCCCTGTTGTTCTCAATATATACAGAGAGATGATGATTGAAGCACTGGATCATGTAGAAGAAGGAATAAAAGTAGGCGGTGAACTAATCAAATATATCAGATTCGCAGAGGATTAATCATTGACGCAGATATAGAAAAGGGACTACAAACACTATTAGACAACTTGAATAGTACAGACAAAATACAATATGAAAATAAATATCAGAAAACAAAAACAATTCTGATCTCGAAATCGGGAAATTATAAAATGAATATAAAATTATAAAATAAAGCAATCGATCAGGTGTTCTGCTTAGTTAAGTAGGTTCACGTTTAATGGCATCCATTTTCTCAACTCCATTCGATTTTCTGCTTTTTGTTTTAGATTCTTATATCATGAATATGTATTTAATTCTGATAACATGCCTTTTCTTGGCCTTCCTCGTCCACGTTTTCCACGAAATCGTCCTTCTATGATTGTTATCATTAAGTTATCTTTTCTTAAAATGTGACCTATCCAGTTCTTCTTCCGTTTCAATATAGTATGAAGTAAATTACGTCTTTCTTTTATCTCTTCTAATACTTTTTCGCTGGTTTTCCGATCCTGTCATGATATTCTCTGCATTCCTCTCCATATCCACATTTTGAATGCTTTTATATTTTTCTTATCACTTTCTTGGAGTGTCCTTATTTGTGATCCATACAGGCTTACACTCCATATTATTGATTTGACAATTTTCTGCTTAGTTTCTATGTTTAACTCTTTGGTGAGCAATTCTCTTCATTTAGTAAAGGCTTGCTTAGCCATGGTAATTCTTGTTCTTATTTCCTCATGGCATCTCTACCATCCGATATGATAATTGCACCTAGGTATTTGAAGCTTTTCACCTGTTCTAATTCTTAGTTTTCTAATTTTATGATCATCTTCTCATTTCCCGATTTTGATATCCGCATTATTTTTGTTTTCTTTCTATTTACTTTCATATTGTATTTTGCAGCTGTGCTATTCAGGTTGTCTAAGTCTTTGTATAGTCCCTTTTCTGTATCTGCAGTTAATGATCGATGATCTACGAATCTGATATCTTTGATTAGTTCACCGCCTACTTTTATTCTTTCTTTTATATGATCCAGTACTTCAATCACCATTCTTTCTGTATATTTTGAGAATAACAGTGGGGAGAGAAGACATCCTTGTCGTACTCCTTGTCCAATCACTTCTGGTGCTGATTCTTTATTTCTATCATGATGGTAGCATTTTGATTCATATATAGATCTTGGATAAGTCTTCTATCCTTCCAGTCTATCCCGATAAGTCTGAGTGTATCCGTTAGGGTTTTCCAGTTGACTCGATCGAACGCTTTTTCAAAGTCTATATGTAACATATGTATAGATGATTGTCAAATTCCAGGCTTCTCTCTATAAGTGCTATATATTAGTGTTTCAATTGCTTCCCTCGTACCTTCTTGAAGCCAAATTGATTCCTACGTAGTGTCTTGATTTGGCTTCTATTCTTCTGGTTAGGATTCGTACCATTATTTTCGACGTGTGGGATATTAGACTGATGGTACAATGATCACCGCATTCTTTTGCGTTAGGTTTCTTCTTTAGTAGTATCATTGTTGTTTTGTAGAAGTCGTTTGGCTATTTCCCTTCCATATATATATATGGTTACAAATTTCTGTACGTTTTTTAATTGTTACGCCTAAAGTTGCTTTTATTAATTCTGGTGGTATATCATCTGATCCTTCAGCTTTGTTAATCTTCATATGATTTACTGCTTCTTCAACTTCAGCCTCCATTATTGCAAGACCTCTAGAATCGTCATCTATTTCTCTTCCGTTTCTAATTCTAATTGATCCGTTGTAGGTTTCTGCTTTTTATTGTAGAGATTTTCAATGTAACACTTCCATGTTTCCGTATATTTGCGCCATCCATAAGTAGGTTTCCATCCTTATCGTTGATTGATATCCCTCTATCTTGGTTGCCTCGGTTTGTCGTAGCTTCTCTAATTTCGCAATACATCATATGATATCAGCTTGACCTTTCGCTTCTAACTTTTCAATAGTCTCACATATATCTCTCTACCACCTGTCACGTGCTTTCTCTGTTTCTCTTCTGAGTTCACTGTTCAATTGCTTCTATTTCGTCTTCCAGTATCATTATATAGATGGATTTCCATTTTCTCCTTTCTTCATTTTATTTATCATTCTGGAGTTATCTACGACTTCTTTGGAGCAATTGTTTTGATGTATCCTATGTTGACTTCCGCTGCCTTCTTTTATAGGTTCTTTCATTTTAGTCCACTTATCATTTATTGTGGTTGGGTTGACTCTTTGTGTTTGTAGTTCTTGATCCACTACTTCTGCAAACTTTTTGCGAATTTTATTACTGAATCTTTGAAGACAAATGGCTTCTTTAATCAGTATCTGTATAAAATATGATATATTTAATTAATATTGAAGGTTACTTTCTGCTTGTCAACATTGAAGACAGTCTTGCCTTATGCCATATCTATGTAACCCCAACAACTACAAGCAACAAAACAAATATGAATACCAGATGATATTCCACTCGTTTGTGAAGTTTGTGCTGGAGATTTGGATTTGAACTTTTTGGTTACCTTACCTGAAATAACAGCAGAATAACTACACAATAATCACCTGGAAGAAATCTAGCACAGTGTAATAGGATCTTAGCAATGACCATTCACAATCAATACAAGTGAAGGATATATTATGTCTGTGCTTCAAATACATACTCATTTTCTAAAAGTATTCTACTATGATTTCAATCATATCTAAACCCATTGTGAAGACTAATTATTTTCATGTTAAAGTTAGATATGTATATTTAGCCAGGGTCAAGGATTAGAATGGCAAACAAAAAATTAATGGACATTATCTATAATAATAACTTTTTATTGAAAGTAATTTAGAACAAGGAAACATCTAAATATAACTAAATATTAACAGTTGCAACAAAGTCGCTAAGTTTAAATATTTTGAATACCTCTGAATGATATTTCCAGATCACCATCTGTGAAAATCTGTGGGCATGAGGAAGATTCTAAACAATGTAGTGCTGGACATCAGGTTCAGTGCAGAAGAAGATATATAGCGATTTTTTTTTATTTTGGAATTTCCACACTAAATACACTATATACAGTAGGTGCAGTTGAATTGCCACACTAAATACACTATATACAGTAGGTACAGTTGAATTGCCACACTAAATACACTATATACAGTAGGTACAGTTGAATTGCCACACTAAATACACTATATTGAGTAGGTACAGTGGAATTTCCACACTAAATACACTATATACAGTAGGTACAGTAGAATTTCCACACTAAACACACTATATATTGTAGGTACAGTGGAATTTCCACACTAAATACACAATATACAGTAGGTACAGTGGAATTTCCACACTAAATACACAATATACAGTAGGTACAGTGGAATTTCCACACTAAATACTCTATATATAGTAGGTACAGTAAAATTTCCACACTAAATACACAATATACAGTAGGTACAGTGGAATTTCCACACTATATATAGTAGGTACAGTGCAATGGCCACACTAAATACACAATATACAGTAGGTACAGTGGAATTGCCACACTAAATACACAATATACAGCAGGTACAGTGGTGGAATTTCCACACTAAATACACAATATACAGTAGGTACAGTTGAATTGCCACACTAAATACACTATATATAGTAGGTACAGTGAAGTTTCCACACTAAATACAAAATATACAGTAGGTTCAGTGGAGTTTCCACACTAATATAGTAGGTACATTGGAATTTCCACACTAAATACACTATATACAGCAGGTACAGTGGAATTTCCACACTAAAAACACAATATACAGTAGGTACAGTGGAATTTCCACACTAAATACACAATATACAGTAGGTACAGTGGAATTTCCACCCTAAAAACACAATATACAGTAGGTACAGTTGAATTGCCACACTAAATACACTATATATAGTAGGTACAGTGGAATTTCCACACTAAATACACTATATACAGCAGGTACAGTGGAATTTCCACACTAAATACACTATATACAGCAGGTACAGTGGAATATCCACACTAAAAACACTATATATAGTAGGTACAGTGGAATTTCCACACTAAAAACACAATATACAGTAGGTACATTGGAATTTCCACACTAAATACACAATATACAGTAGGTACAGTGGAATTTCCACACTAAATACACTATATATTGTAGGTACAGTGGAATTTCCACACTAAATACACTATATACAGTAGGTACAGTGGAATTTCCACACTAAATACAATATATACAGTAGGTACAGTGGAATTGCAACACTAAATACACTATATATAGTAGGTACATTGGAATTTCCACAATAAAAACACAATATACAGTAGGTACAGTTGGTTTTCCACACTAAATACACAATATACGGTAGGTACAGTGGAATTTCTACACTAAATACACAATATACGGTAGGTACAGTGGAATTTCCACACTAAATATACAATATACTGCAACTGATTCTATAAGGACATTGTACACAGGTGCCATACAGAGACTCTCTGATTGTGACTGTTGCAGATTATCTCTTTAGTCCAACTGAGATCCAAAGGCAACTTCAGCAGAGATAAACTAAATTCCTCATTAAGGTCATGTTTTTCGAGATCTTTATAAATCATGGGCCTGGCCCTCTCTATGTTTGTCAAGGAACCATGGATCCTGAAGCATATTGTGAAATCATAGATTAGTACATAGTGCCTCATGCTATGGAAATCTTCCTTGATCATCACTGGTATCTTTTACATTTTTACATACTCAAAATCAACTGGCTCAGAATGAAGTTACTTCCCTGGATTGGAATACAATCTTGACTGATGAGAACGCAAAGAAAAATTTATAGGGTTATTTGAAACAAATGGTTTTTCAAGATTAGGTGACTATGAGAGGACATTTAATTTTATAATTATCCTGATTTGGATACTATGAGTCAGCTCTGATTCAGTCAATGCCACTATGCATTCAGGATTGTATTTATCTTCAATGTAGAAACACACAAAAAAAAGTTTTGGAACCTATTTTCTTAAAGTTTTCTCTAAGCTCCTATTTGGTTTTTCTAAATATAATTTGTGTAATAAACATTTGTTTATAAATAAATAAAAATCTTTATGTATGCTAAACATGATGTCCAACACTGTAAATATCCTATGGAGACTAGACTTCAGTAGCTAAAATAATCAAAGAAACAAAAAGCTAGCTGGGATAGTTTGCATATATAGTATAATGTAAAACTTTGTACTACTAACTAAATCCCTATTTTATATTTAGAAGAAAATTCAAAAATATATAAACCAATGCTAAAGTTAAAAAAATATTTAATATAATATAATTTAACTCACATTTCCTTTTCTTCAACTGATTTTCCTCATGTATTATATCTAGTCCATGATTGGAATTATTTTGATATATAGGTGAGTATTATTTATCAAGTTTACAGTAATATATCCAAAATATACAAACAACTTTGCAAATGAAAACACATATTGATTGATAAAAGTCCAATGTAAAAAGATAAAATAGGAATAAAAATGTTGATACCTATACTTAATATTTAATAAAATATTATTTCATTTCATCATAACAAAAGTTGAACAAAAGTTGTATATTGAAATATATATACAATCATACCTTTACTTAGTTTTACAGATTCTCCTTTATATTTTATAACACTGTTCTTAGGCCGTCCCATTTTCTAAAAGAATATATAATGATATATATGTCTAAAATATAACAATTATCAAAATATTTTGAATTTAATCAATATAATTTACCTTGCATTGAGTTTATAGTTTTAAAATTTTATGAATATATCTGAAAACCTGAATACATATAATTATATATAAATATACTAATTGGCACTAGACATTAAGAAATATTTTTTATTTTTTTACTTTGATTATTATTTTTTATATTATAAATATATATATTATATTATCAATAAAAATAAGTCATGAGCAGAATTTGTAGAAATACTTGACCAGTGTTACTTGTTCTCCCTTTATTGGTACTTAACTAAAATATTTAATTATTGTTAATTATTTATTCATTAATCATTTATCAAGTTTAATACTTTATTAGCTCAGTATATTTATATAATATTTGTTAGATATTATTATTTTATCAAAATGTGTTATGGAATTGCCTATTTAATTTTGTGTTTTAATTCTCTTAGGAATAGCTTTTAAAATATTTATATATCAAATATATGCTACAAATAAGTCTTTCTTCCAATTAATAAGCTTATTGAGATAGATCTATTCTCAATGAAATTCTTGACTTTGCTAAAATTAAGGTATTCCCACTTTTTAGTAAAAAACATTTGAGTACACTCGAGGGTATTTTGAATAAATTGTGAATAAACTTGAGTTTATTTTAAATTAAAAATTGAGTATGAAGGTGTGAATATTAGAATATATATAATACTGTTATCTGTAACAAATATAAGTAAATATATATAGGAAATATGTATTTGTAAACATTTATTATTTATAAAATATTGTTTGTTACTAATAGTATATAATAAACAAATTTGAATATATTTCAGTATATATAAGTATGTATTTATACTTTTTGTATATTTAAATATATTGGCAAATTTTCAAGTATATATATGGATACTATAGAATTGATAAAAATGCTGGAAAATCCTTTTTAAATACATTATACTGCTATATTGTTCTTATTTATTTTGTTATGTAATAAAATAATCTTATATTAATTAAACTAAATTTCTAAATAAATATTGATATAGTTACTAAACATTCTTTATAATAAATGTAAATTAAAATGAATAAATTTATACCAAATATATATCAATATAGCATACAATGCATTTTCAAAATAGCTCATGAATTTTGTTTCAAAAGAAATATATTTAAAAATCTGAAAAAGCTGTTCTTAATGGATAAATCTTTTCTAAAAATGGTTATGTCAAAAAATATAAATAATTATTGTAGTTAGGCCTTAGTTTAGGCCTAGGCCTAGGGTGATATCTATATTTAAATAAATTCCAATTTCAATAAAAATTAAGGCGCCAGTTTGAAATATATTGTATTAAAAGCTGAAATGATAGAATATTACCAATATTGATTGATAGGAAGTTTATTATTTTTAATTGTTCTTCATTTTTTAATATGAATAATTTTTAGACTTAGTAGTATTTATTTATAGTCATAATCATATAGAATTTAATTTTTAATTTTAATAATTTAGAATGTTTCTTTAATCTTTATATTAGCTTGGGGAAATTATTATTTGATATTTAAAATGACTAATTTTGTGTGTTAAGTGAATTAAAAAGATCAGTATTTTACTTTTATCAGTTTAGAAGATAATAAAATTTAAAATTTTTAGAATTAGTTATTTGTGTATAAATCAAAATATGGGAAGTGCACAACAATAATAGACCAGAAATTTGTCTGAATTCCACCCTTGACAGTTTCAGAGACATGCACATGGTATGGACTGTCTATGGTATTTACTGTTAACTGTTTAGCTTTAGGAAACAAGAAAATACCACTAAGTATCTCTAAGTAACTAGTGTGCTGACTTCTCCTCAGTGCTGTTAACTCCTATAGTCTGGAAGTGTCAAGTTAACAAAAATACATTAACCTTGTAACACTAACACATGATGTAACAGCAGTACTGTAAGCCAGGTCTGCCGGGAGCCCGGCCCCGGGGCCGGGTATTTCAGTATATGTAAATATATCTTAATTTATTAACTATGTCTATTACGAGTATGTAAAATTTACAGGTTTCTACAACTACAGGCCAACTGATTTCACTTTTAATAAAATATATCTTAAATATATCTTATAATTCACATTATACTCACCTTTAATTAACAATAACTGAAGAAGAATCTATATTTTCAAAAATGTAGACCAGTTTTGTTTACAATTTTATATTTCTTAGCATATTAAAATAAATTGTTAAAATTTAAAAATCTAAATAATCCCCAAACAAAATCAAAGTACATACATAAAGTTTGCTGCAATCTTAGGAACAGTTGTTGTTGTGTTATATTTCTGTTGGTTTTCGTTGGTTGTTGTTGCTGCTGTTGTGTGGTTTTTAGTCAGTAGTTTCCAGCCTTATACTATTTGCAATGCCAAGGTGTGGACTGTAGGTGTCTGTAACTTTGATTATCGGATTTCTGTTCTCGGAAGATGACTTGATTACTGTTCTGTCATGCTCGTGTTTTTATCTGAATTTCATAATAAACTTTGGTCTAGTACTCGACGGTTGTTTTGCGGATTTGTTGCCCTCGGACCTATAAAAGTAGTAGGTTCTCCCCCCTTGGCTCGTGAGGAATTGAAAAAACTTGGACTGGGTTGGTCCAGAGGTCGAAGATTGTGAGTGTGGTTGGGTGAGTGCGGCAGTTGAAGATGTGTGTGGTGTCATGAGGTGTGCAGCCGCAGGCCAGGCATGTATATGGTACCAACTTAAGCTCGACATCTGGAGTCGGCGAGTGAAAACAGGAATTGTGCATCATTTTCTCGCCTGAGCGATGTATTGGGCAAT
>JAUYWV010119125.1:0-11887 GCA_032274565.1 Nematoplana nigrocapitula
GATTGTTCGTACATAAATTGACAGCTGTAGGACTATTTTTAGGGGTCACTCAAGTTGGCCACTTCTGTTTCACTTATCACTTTGCTTCATTACTTCAACATTGTTTAACTTTGTGTATTTGAGGGGTAGCTATACATACACTACATTGTAAAAATGGAATTCTTGTTTGGTGTTCTCAGTATCACTACAGGAAGTCCAGGCATTTGGTATTTCGGAGCAAATCGTTGGGCTGGGATTCGACACCACAGCTGTGAACCCTGGGATGATCCAAGGTGCTTGCGTTCGCATTGAGCAGGAGTTGGAGCGTCCCATGTTGTGGTTGGCTTGTCGTCACCATGTCTTGGAGGTCGTACTCAAAGATGTCTTTGTACGATGTTTGGGTCCGTCCTCTTCCCCCGACATTCTTCTATTTAAAAGATTTCAAGAGTGTTCGGCTTCCATCGACCAAGGGTCATTCTTGTCCATCAATGACCAAGATAATCCCCAACAACTGACAACTGGGTAAATCAAGCATCTTCCACCATGAAGGAATACCTGCAACAGACGCTTTTCAGTGGCACACATTCCCGAGAAGACTACCATGAACTCCTCGTCCTTTCCTACCGTTTCCTTGGCGGCTAAATCCAGGGGGGATTTCGTCGGCCTGGGGCCTATCACCAAGCTAGATGGATGGCCAAAGCCATATATGCCCTTAAGATATTCATGTTCCGTCATATATTTAGCCTGATCACTAGGGAAGAAGGAGGACTTCGGTGGCTGTGTTCATTCATCTCCCTCGCGTATGTGAAGAAGTGGAAGCAATGCTCTCGAATCGAGCTCCACTTAATGACCTGGAGTTCCTTCGCCTGCTTGAGGCCTACTCTGATAAGGATGTCAGCCACACTGCATCCACCGCCTTGAAAAGGCACCTGTGGTACCTCTCAGAGAATCTCGTGGGTCTTTGTTTCTTCGACGACCACATTGCGAAAGACATGAAGCTCAAATGGTCCAGCGACTTCAATCCCCAGCCACGAAAAGGGACTCAAACGTCTTGATCCAAAGAATTTCAATCCACAGCAATCCATCGAGATTTTCATTACCCAGAAAACCAAAGAAGTCTTCTTCCGCGCGATCCTTCCAGAATCGAAATCTCCAACCTTTCTTAAGAAAGATCCAGAGGATTAAATCAATGACCAGGATTGGATCACAGCGGGAAAGAGAGTGAAAGTTTTGATGGTGGTC
Organism: Nematoplana nigrocapitula; assembly: GCA_032274565.1. Taxonomy (NCBI): domain Eukaryota; kingdom Metazoa; phylum Platyhelminthes; order Proseriata; family Nematoplanidae; genus Nematoplana; species Nematoplana nigrocapitula. The sequence continues at coordinate 1,222 of JAUYWV010119125.1, forward strand.
AATGACTCCACCGCTCTGATAAAGAGATATAATTCAAGCATCACTCGTGATCCAGAGCAGAAGCAATTCCTCCTCAAGGTGGTTCAAGCACATAAAAAATTTATCCCTACCAAGACAAGGAAAATCTTGAAGAATAAAATATCAATTTAATGCAAAGGGCAAATTGTATTATTTTTTATGTTAAAAATAAAGAAAATAAGAGAATGCTGGAAAATAATTGTTTTTTCTAGATGAATATAAAAAGTGTTTAACTTGAGTGACCTGTAAATATGATTCAATTTTCATCATTTTTTATTTTTAGAACCTCTTTCCCATTTGGAATCAGATCAGCATTAGCCAGCAAGAGAAAATCGAAAAGTTATTTTTGTTATGTATTTTGAGACACCCTATTATATACTTTCTAATAAGTTTATTTATTATTTTTTGCATTTTCTTACTATAAATATTCATAGCTGCATAAAAAGGGCGAGGCGATAATTTAGCTTTTGAAAAAACTATGAAAAAGACAAAAGGATATATATGCGCCAACTATACCCGGATATACTTGGACTAGCTGCTTCGGGTGTTATAGTGTAGACCTCCGTATGTGTTGGACTACAGTTTTAATACATTATGTGAAAATTATAGTTTTTAAGTCTTGTTTGATTACCAGCGTCATTTTTTGTTCAGCAGTTTCAACCATCCGGAGTATAAACATTGTATGCGTATATGGGGTATTACGCGTAAAACCGGTAGCAATGTCGTATTGATCGGGTCGTTTTAATGGCCGCCCTTCAATTGGTATGAATCATACTCTTTACAAAACATAATTTCAAACTTATTTGGTAATATAGATTTGCTTCTGTCTGCTTTGTGTCTATCAATTGTTTCGTGGCAACTATATATATATACTCTCTCTGTTCTATGCAAATCATAATTTTTTCTAGCATGTCTTGACTTTGTTGTGTTTCAACAAGCTTTCAGTGTACAGTCAAATGTATTATGCAATTTGTGAGTTGGTGTTTGTCCAATATATTGTATTGTTTTTATGTTCAGCGCCAGCTCAGGTGGCACTTTCGACTTTGCCAAAGAGTTCACCCAGCCGAAAACACCCGTTCTCTTTGGAGTGCTCGAGGTAGGCGGTGCACTCGTTTCTATGCCAGTCTAGTGAAGTTAACTCTTTTAAATGCATTTGTATGCTAATTGGGGATCAATGATCTAATAATACTAGTAGATTTCCCCTGGGAAGAAAGCTAGACTGGGGCGCTTGAGCGGCATCAGTGAAGTTATGAGGATTTGACGAACGAAGTTCGTAAGAGAGAGTGAAAATGGGATCAGTCGTCTTTTTATGTATAGGGTACCGTGTGTTTGTATAGGAAGTTCAGTGACGAGTTTTCATAAAAGAGCGGAACTTGTCCGTTGAAATTTCGTGGTAGGAGATAGGGGTAAATATGGAGAATGGATCCTGAAATTTAAGCGCAACATGAATCGCTGTTGAGGCCCGCTACCATGTGAAATCCCGATGGCAGCTGACGCTCTGTCGACTATACAGTTCCTAGTCTACAGTATGTGCGGTTCGAGCGTCTTGAATACGGGGAAGTAAATGCCGTAAATATAAACGTGGAAAATGCCGAACTACAATTGTTTTGCGCCAGACTATTTCTTGAAAGGATCTTGTTGGTGCATTGGAGAACTATAGCGACGGCATGAACTGTGGAGGCCTAATCGTAAACAACTTGAAGTTTCCAGACGATATCGACCTTCTTGGAGATAGTGCTCAAATAACGGCAAGACTAGACGAAACAAGATATGGTATGGAGATATAAGCACAGAAGAAGGTAAGATCATGCATGGTAACTGGAAGGGGTAACACTGATAATGCGGCCAATGAAATCGATGGTCACCGGCCAGAACAGGTTAAAGAATTTAAATATCTGGTAACCCCGTCACAGAAAACGCAACTGGCGATCTCGAAGTGAAGCGCAGGGTAGGAGCAGCAATGAGTGCAATAGCTAAACTGGACAGCATCTGGAAAGCAAGAAAAATAAAACCTAAAACGAAGATCAAGCTGATGACGGCAATAGGAAACAGTATCCTATTCTATCGCCGTGAAAGGTGGACTATTAATAACAAAGTGAGCAAGAGGAATAGAAGCGTTCTAAATGAAATGCTAACGTAGGCTGCTTGGTATCTCATGACCAAGTATTGGAGACGAACAAAGAGGAGTGTGCTGTAAAACAACGGGAAAAAATAATGGAATCAGTCATGAAAAGGAAATTGTAATTTTTTGGACATCAGGTCTGGCGTGAAGGAATGACAGACTCTGATGCGGGGAAAATGCGAAGGCGAGCGCTACCAATGCAGACCGATGCGAATGTGGGAGGATGATGTCAAGGAATGGACGGGTCACCGCGGACAGAAGATTTGTTGATGGTGATGGTGGTTGGTGAAACACTGTCAAGAATTGGGTGCACCTATGGCCTAACCGGCTACGGAGAAATTGATTGATTGTCTAGACGTTTCACTGTTTAAAACGTTATTCATAGAATCTTTATCCGCGTTGTCAAACAAGGAGTATTGTTTTATACTTCAACAAATTAGTGAAGTAGACGAACTCGCCGACTAGTTAACAATTAAATAAAAATTGCAGCCTACTTTTCGCTGTGTAATTTATTTAATGCAACTATTGTGAGTGTCATTAATTCGTCTGAAGAACTAAATTATTCAAATCGTGTTGCTTGTTGTCAGGTGCGTGTCGATGGATAAATAAACCACTATGCTCCAGCTAATTTCTTCCAGTTGAAATGGTTTCAGCGATGATTATATTCTACTGCTTCTACCTAGGAGTTATATATTCGTATGTAGGGGTATGTCTGCGGTATGGCCGCGGTCGTAAATATCGATGCAACAATTCTGGTACTCCGAAGAACAACGGAATGATGCGTTTGGTAAGATGACAAGGATCGTGCTTACTGAAGTAATTTCGCCGGTCAGACTACATTATTAGATTAGAATAGAAACTTGTCGTATGACTGTTGGTAGTGCAATAATTGCAACGAGAATGGCAATATAAAACCAAATAATGTGACAGAAAAACCGTTTCTATACCATTTAAAAGTATTGAATTCTTTAGGGTGATACAATGGGTGAGTTTATGTTTGGTGGGGAAAACGTCTTGAAACATTTATAGAGTTTTCAAAACCAAGTTTGCATACTGATTTCCTATATCTATAATTTCAATCTCGTCGGGTTTCAAACCCTCCTGAGTTTCTATTTGGTTTTGCAATTAACTGAGAAGAATGGCTGCTCATTTGCAAATTGCACAGAGGGTTTATTTATCTTCAAAGAGAAAATGCCAGGCAGAATAATATTAAAAGTAAAGTATCTCTTACGGGAGACAAGTTAGACAACGTAATTCGTTTAAATAACCAACAACTTAAAATTTTGATTTTATAGTTTTCTAATTTTAATTATGTATTTGTATGCTTATACAAAAATTTATTTTTTATAATTCACATCTATGCAGGAGGGTATTAAACATATTTTGAAACTTTGCTAAAGCATTAGAACTGTTTTGTAAAGGTTGGTTTCCATAAAGGTTTCAAAACTAGCCCCAAAACTTTCATAGGTTTCGACATATTAGTTTTAAAGATAAACTCACCCAGTGGCATCCGTGTGAGAACACAGGGTGATGCAAAAAACGATCCAAAGCATCAAATTATTCTATAATGTCTATTTTTGGAAAATGTGTAACTGCGGTCAATGTGTAAACTATGCAATAGAAATGTCTATGGTAATAAATATCTCGTATTGAATTCTGCGAACAGAAAAATTTGTAAAATTTACAATACGATCGTTTCTTCTAATTTAGAATGTCCGCATCACCTCCACCCTAAAGAATTGTAGACCGCATAAACCTTGAGTCTGTAGTTTTAGACGGAATTTTTATGGTCAGGACCATATGTCACAAAGTGGTTAGTTGAACAATTCTGATTGATAAATAATTCGTGACCTGGTAGAATCTGGATCTAGATTCAAAGAACTGAAAGCAATCGATATGTTCCGACTAATCACGTCCAGTCGGCTAAAAGTCCTTACTAGCTGTGTCATGCAATCTTATAATAGTGATAGCTCCTTCGCCTGGTAACATTAAACTCTGAATGTAATCCGACTGCAATGAACTGAATAAGTATTACCGATTATGCAAAAGTTGTATCACATATCAACTTTAAACCACAAATCTTCTTTTTCAGTATTTTGCAAAAATTGTGTAAATTCGTTGTAACTATTGCCTGTTTAATTCCACAGCGCTTCTCTGCGAGCGTCATCGGTGGGGAGCATCCCATGTGCCACAACGGGAGCGCATCCACCTTTGGTCTGGTCCACATCCTTGGGGAAGCCCAAGTATTGATCGGGGTGGAGGCGGGCGGAAGAATGTCGTTATGGAAACTCACCGACAAAATCCTCTCAAACTCGCCCTCTAGTAAAGGTAAATTGGTTTGTTATGGTATTTTGTATACTCTCTGTCCTTTGGGAGATGTAATTGACTTGTAATCGCCAATTATGCTGGAGATCATTATGTTTTGCAGAGCTCCGTATATGCTTAATAAGGAAGTGGTTTCGTGATATCTCAATATATAGCCAAATTAACTTTGAAGACAACCAGACATACGAGGAAGATCAGTGTAATTAAGTGTCCCACGTCACATACCATGAAAATTGTCGGCTATCTGTTCGGAGAACGTCTTCTGCGGATATCTTTCTTATGACCTGATGAATCCACGGTGCCGTGAAGGAAAGTAGATAATAGCCGATGAACGACCAGATTCCAAATACTTCTCCAGGTGAGCTTATCCTTCCCCTTTCTTCCCGATGCGAGCTTTCGCTGCAACGGGCGCTCCACCGGATTGGTCAATCTGATTGCCCTCTTGCCCCTCCTGCGGACAAGGCCAGCAGGACCTTTCTCATCTGCTCCTTTCTTGTCCTTCTTCTTCGGTTCTCTGCCTTGCCATCTTTGGTGAGACGGTGGTCCTCATCAACCTATGGAGACGGCCGTGGGGAGTTGCCCGGTTGCTGAGCCTCTGCGGCCACGCGCTGCCCCCCCCCCCACTCCGGAAAGGGTCGGGTAAAACCAAATGCACGGGTGGCTCTCTTCGGCGCAATCCCACACTGAAACTATCTTTAACTGTCCTAAAAACGTTTAGGGATAGCTTGCATCATGGAGAAGAAGAAGCAGTTAGGTTGTCGGCAAGTAGAATACCGTAGAATATTACAAGAGGATGCGGTATACAGATTTTTTCTTCTTGGGGCTGGGAAATCTCTTATAGACAAGTGGTCAAAAATCTGATGGTGCAGATAGTGCTGGAGGGGATAATGTTATAATAATAATATATTATTTATCCGTAGTCATCTGAATAAATGCATAGGGATAGCAGGGTCGATATTTGTTTTTAGTTATAATAACACTCTTGTAAGATGTGTTACATTTTTCTATTAGTTTTGATTGGATTGTTCAATATTTATTTTAAAGGTCCTAATCGAATTCTTCCAAGTCAAGTGACTAGTCTGGCAGACATCTGGAAGGAGACACCCCACCCGGGACTGGGGGATGTTTTCTTGGTAAGCCCCTGTCTTTTCTCCTAGCTTTTCTGCCAGGTCGCTGTAGTGTATAAATAACTATAATGCCTTAACTACCACGCGCTCTTTGGTCAATAGTGGACATCGAACAGTTGTTAGCCTGTAAATTATTCATTATCTAGACCTAAAAAGAAATTCTAAAGACAGGCGGTGGTTCCTTTCTTTCCCATTTCTCTGCGTACTGTCTGTCTTATTAGTGTGCTGGTGAGAACGTGTATACGAGTTTTCGTTCCTTTTTCTGGAAGAAACCTCAAATCATGCTTCGCGATTTGTCAGGACTTGACGACGAGTTGGCTGATTTTAGAGAATCGATCGGTTCATGACGGATCACTACAGAGGCCTGTTAGTTAGTTTTTCGGTTGTTTCTCCCTGTGATCTGTCTTGTCTATCTGCTCAAACGATTTACGCGCCATCTGCTATAGTAATTAATCTAAACCAAATTCTTAATCTTTATTTCTTTTGGAATTTAATATAAGCTGGCCAAATTTAAAGTTTAACTGCAAAATTTCAAAGGCATTGTCATTGTGGTAAATAATAAGTATTTTTTCTCTGAAAACTTAAAATTACATTCTTCGCAAGCAGTTATGATTACGATTGACTATATGGTATGATCCACATATTAGACGGGCATGTATCCATTTATGACAACCTAGCAATATCCATTCATTAATACCAATAGTAATATAATTGAAATGCGCATATCATGAAATGAGTGTGTCTACCAATCTACGCACTCTTAGAGAAGACACCTTGGAGAACTTTATAATTTCGACCAAATGTGTGGTTTGCTGTCTCACTCCATTCCAAGCAGCTGTCAGTCACTTGTTGTGACCAATATTGCGTTGTATAATTCATATCCATCCTATCGGCGATAAGTCCGGGGATCGTGAGGGACAGTGAAACACTTCAGTGTTCTTTTCGGCTAATTTTAATGAGTAACGATGTACGTAGTATTGACTGGGTTGAATACATAGAAATCGGATTCCGCGGCACAGCTATTTTAATTATAAAATAGCTGTGCCGCGGAATCCGATTTCTATGGTTGAATATCATTCACCTATCATTGGTCATTATAATGCTACCACAATTAACCGATTAACCAATTATCGCGGTCTTACCATATCTGTCATGCTATGCCATCATGGACTTGTCTTATCATTGAATATTCTTTGCAAAATCCATTTCTTCGGCGACATACTCTTTACACAATTTAAAGCAAGCGGATTTGGGCATTAGCCATTTTCTTCCCCCGACGATTCATTGATCCGGGGAGCGCGTCAGCAGCCCAATCTCTTGTACAAAAGGCGGATGGCGTTGTCCGTCCGCCAGAACGTCAATCTCTGGAGGGAGTAAACCTGATGTGACGTAAAATGGGGGACGCTCTGGATCCTGAGGGTCTTGTAGCACTTGGCCAGCCTGATCTGGAGAGTCCCACCACGTGAAGGCAGTTGTATTGGAAACATACAGGTAGCCTCTATCAGTAACTCGTCTTTGAGCGTGGTTTATTGAAGAAGGTCAGTCGGCCATGTGGAAAAGTTATACTCATAGCCGTGTAACATAGGTGAACATCTGTGCGCCGAAACATTGTGTATAGGGTGTCGGTCGACTCTATTCTGTCCTTGTCGCGGGATCTCCTGTCGGACCTACTGACAATCGGGTACGTATGGGATGTCATATCACGCAACAATCGTTAGAGCTACGCTCCAACAACCCCTTACACATTTGGAAAGGCATGTCGCAGCTTCTTGATTTCGCAAATGTGCAGTATCAGAAAGTGTTTAAGTGCGTCCGCAGGAACACATAGATCGTCGAAGCAGCCGTGGTGGTGTAGTGGTAACACTCTTGCCACGAACACCGAGGTTGCCTCGTTCAAATCTCGACTAGGGTCAACCTTCCATGATTAATTTCAGCGGCTGTCCAAAATCAGATGCACCGGGCAGTACCCGTTTTCGTGCACCGCCTAAGTCTGTCAGGACGAGGGAAAGCCTAACAACCAAATCCTGCTCTGGCTTGTACCCACTGTGGTGGAGGTGTCACTCCGGGTCACTTGTGGCTCGGTTTGCAATTGCATCCACCAAATCCTCCATAGGTTCTCATGGAATTGGGGCGGTTCCAGGAGAACTGATCTACAATACCTTTGTTGGTTAGCGGCAACAAAAACAGCAGTCGTGCGCATTAGTAATATGCGTTCTTACCGTTTCTACTGTTTTTAATGTTTAACGAATAATGTTATGTTTTGGTTATTGAATACATAATATATATTGTACATTAACTTTTAATATGTGGACTTTTCTCATATAGTTTAGGGGGTATTGTTGAGTATGCAGTATTCACAAAAATGAGGTAAAAAATAATTGCCTGTCTAAATTATTGCTAGTTTTTCAGATTATTTTCCAATGAAGATATCAGTAGTTATATTGTTCGCCGTGCTCATGATCGTCAAATTAATTTTTACTAGGCTAAAGATCTCATTGTAACAACCTCCTCAAGGGATAGGTGTGAACTATAGAAACATCTCTAGTTTAAGAATAATCAAGACGAATTTATTCTAGAAAAGCGTGGAAAGCAGCAATAACGTGGAGCCATCTATAGCAAGTTAATTATGCTGCAATGGATTTTTAGCATTTTAGTATAATTTTTAAGATGCATAAAATTTCAACGATTTCCGTTGTCGTATTCTTAAGATTCATGCTAGAATAAATCTTTCAAATCACTGTACTATTCAGTTTAGTTCTTCCATAAAACAGTTGACTTCATGAAGGAATCCTCCTGATTATTGTCCTTGCTTTTATCTTTCGAATCAGAACGAGAGTGGTGACGAGGACAAGAGAACGAAAATCACAGCATCCACCATTTTGCCCGGTCATGCCAAGTTGGCCCTCGGCTTATCGACGGGGGAAATTCTTATTGCCGGAATTGCTGACACCCTCACCACTCTTTACTTCACCGATGGACGAGGTTAGTCAGGACTGTTTTGTTTCTATTTTATTTGTGACTGCATCTGATGTGACCTAATTTCTCTCGGCAAACGCTGATTCGGTTTTGTGTCTTCCAATATTCTCTAATTTAAAATGGTACTTGTGATGTAAACTGCCCCCTTTCGTCTGTTAAATCAGTCTTGAAGAGAATTGGTACTAGAACATCGAACTAGTCGAAGAGATGAAGGGTCGCATCGTTAATTATTGCAAAAGGTAGTTGTTCAGTGAATTTGATAATTAGGATACCCTGCTAGCGTCTATCGAGCGATGATTATTGCCCAGTCACAGGTGAATTCCGCTTCCACTGTGTATGATTAATCTAGAATTTACCAGAATTAAAAAAGAAATGATTCACTATAGCAGAAATATTGATTGACATAGAAAATCATACTACAAGTTTAAGTAAATAATACACCTGGAGTTTATATACTGCAGTGTAATGGAAATAATCTACAACACTTCAGAGTGTGCCGCGAACTTCCGGTGCCGCAGAAGTGACCGATTTTCTAAGAAATTACATTGTGGCACATTCAGACAGCGCAAAAATTGCAGAAAATTGGAACATTCCGCTATCTACCGTCAGTCTAGTCAAAGTCAGTCTGGATGCTGAAAGCAGTGCTGCCACTCCCTGTTTTTAACGCAGGTATTTTTTCTGTACCTGCGTTATTGCTAGCGTTTTACTATTTGCCTGCTTTTTTAGATGATGTAATTTTCAAATTTACAATGGGTTAAATGCGGTTAAGTTGACTATTTTGGCGCTTCCAACCTTCTGTAATTTCATTGTCAAAAATGTACAAACCTCCCACACTATAACAAAAAGGCCGCGGTAAATGTTATTAAAAATATTAATACTTGTTTCAAATGAGGGGAATTCAGTTTGTTTTTTATTTTGGTTCCCAAATGATGGCATCCATTCGCGATAGACGTTTGTAGTCGATTCCTAAAATTGTTCAACACACAGAGAATCAGTCGGTCCCATTTCTGTGAATGACGTTTTATTCCTGCGTTATAATTTCCATAATATCGAATTCGTTTAGACCGAACTGGACATAACAAAGCGGTTGTGCGACCTGCAAAACTGGAGAAGATACAAGGCAGCAGACGGTAGGCATGACGTCATTGAAGCCAGCCACATGACAGCTCTCCCGTATCTCTACAAAATGGGATAGCAGTTAGACACAAGCCACTCCTGAAATCATCCAGCTTTAAGAGGAGAAAGAATTGGGCAGCTCGCCGACCCCTAGTTGAGGTTTTGAGCCGTGTGATCTTTTCAGATGAGTACTTATTTGCTCATGTGTATAGAGATTGGCAAGCCAAGAACTCTCCATTGACCGACCATAGCACTCTGCCAAGCGTGTGGTTTTTGTGTGGTGAGCAATTTGGAGTAGGTGCTAAGCGATGGCAGTCAGGAGACATCTCGGAAAACCGGCGTTCGTGGAGCGCGTGTTTCCAGGTCAGAACTGTAGATTAACTATTAGATTCCATGCCTCTGCGTGTCGAAACACTGAAAACAACTCTAAGTACTGATGTTAATGAAAAAAACATTTCTGGTGTCTAATTACTTTTAATAAGTCTCAATACAGTGTGATGCAGGACTTGAGGTGTATCACAATCTCGGATTTCTCATTTATAATAAACTATATTTGGTACCACAAATCTATGAATTATAAAATGAAAATCTTTCGTTGGCTACTAAATGTATTAGTTTACACAGGACGTCTCGAGTGTCTTTGTCAACTGCAACTAAAATTCAGTTGACAAAGATACTCGAAACGTCCTGTGTAGTACATTTAGTACCCAACGAAAGATTTTCATTGTATTATTCATTCTATCAATTTGGGTATGGCCAAATCAACGCAGAAACCACAAGTCTAACTTTTATTGTTTTGTAGCTATTTTGCAAAATTTTAACGTTTGATATAAATCAGCAATAATAGACAGGGATTGCACATCGCATCATCTATATAAATAAGCGAGATGTAATGTGTGTGTGTATATGTATCTGTGAGAACGCTTTCACGCAAAGACCGCTTGACCAAATTGCTTGAAATTTCGTGTGTAGCTGCGCATTT
>JAUYWV010119136.1:0-11886 GCA_032274565.1 Nematoplana nigrocapitula
CCGTCAGCAAGGACGGCGAGGGAGGGGTTGTCACCAAGGACTGAAAGGCGAAGGACAGAGTGAGAGGGACAAGTAAGTTGAAGGTGGGAGAGGTCCTCCGGGACCTGGAGGCAGAGGGGGGAGTCGACAAGGCCAATCCGGTGACTGTAGGCAGCCAGGATGGTGGAGTGACCCGTGCGCAGTTGCGACAGGGATGCGCTGTCAGTGCACGAGAGATCTGGTGGTGGGCGGAAGTGACCGCCAGGGAGTCAAGCGCGGTGAGTGCCGCGTGAAGGTCCAGCACATAGTGGCGCGACTCCTCAATGGCCTCTCGCGCGGACGAGAGGACTACCGGGGTGGTCTGAGGGAGGGCGCAGCCTCTCCGGGCGGATCTTCCGGGTCAGGTCGCAGTTGATGGTGACGTTGGGTGGTGGGGGCCAGGGCGCTCTGGGGTTGCCAAGCGTCGTCACGTCTCGCGGTAGGTCATCGAGGCCGCTGGCGGTGGACATGGACTTCGCCACATCCCGCCAACTGCGGAGAAGTGCGCCTCCCCCGCAATGGGCCTTTTCCCTCGGCTTGACATCTGAGCTGCAATTCGCTTTAGCCATGTGGGCGAAGGGACGTCGGAGGATTCTTTCTCGGAGAATCGCTGCCCTGGCGGCCGCCGTGTCCTGCAGGGCTTGTAGTCCTGCTTCTGCCAGTAGAGCTTGGCCCGGGGATGACGCTGTGCACCCCGTGATAATCCGTGCCGCCTTGCGATGTTCGACCTCGACACGATCTCGATTTGTGGCGCTCGTCATGTAAGCCACGTTGAACAGCAGTAGAGGGCAACCGCTTAACAGTAAGTTCGATAGAGCGTCCGCAACAAACTGCTTCGGCAGCCCCACTCCCTGCCTGTGAGGCATCGTAGGACCTTCAGGCGGGACTGCATTCGTTTCTTTACTTCAACCGCCTGCCGGTGGAAAGTAAGCTCAGAGTCAATAAAGACTCCTAGGAGTTTTGGCTCTGGATCCACTCTGATTTCGGAAGCACCTATCCTTAGGCGTGGTCGGACTTTCCCGTTTACCTCCCTCGGGTCCCGGGAGAACAGAGTGCAGGTGGTCTTCGGCACACTCACAGTCATCTTCCATAGGTTGGCCCATTCGTGCAATCTGTCCAGCGCTGGTTGGAGTTTGGAGCAGCAGAGATTCGGGTTTCGTCCCTGGGCCGTCATAGTGAGGTCGTCTGCGAAAGTCGGTCGCTTGACCGAGTCCGGCCAGTTTTCCGTGATGTCGCTTGCTACTATACTTCATCACCTTCGTCTTACCGGCATTAACCTTCATACCCTTATCTTCCAAGCCTCCAGTCGAACTTTCAGATCTTCTTCCGTTCCGCTAGAATTACTAGATCTGCATACAACCGCTCCCATGGCAAAAACTTTCTCACATCTCCACACACCACATCCAACACATTTACAAACAGGACCGCTCCTTGGTGGACTCCCACTTTCACTCCAAACTCTTCACTACAACCCCCAGCAACCCGTATCTTGGTTTTTGCCCCATCATAACTTGCCATCACGGCCTTCATGAAATGTTCTTCAATTCCCTTCTTCCTCAGCGCCCAAACTACTTCTCTCGGTACCCTATCAAACGCTTTTTCCATATCCACAAAGCTAGATTCGGGCTTTTCTTTTTTACCAGATATCTTTCCTGCACTCTTCTCACAATGAACATCGCATCCACGGTCCCTTTTCTTTTACAAACCCAAACTGTCCCTCGCTCAGCCTTGCCTCTAGCATCCGTTCCCAGATCTTCATCACATGCTCCAACATCTTCAACCCCCTATTCGCCCAACACTCCATCGCATCGCCCTTTTCCTTAAACAGTGGAACCAACACACTAACCTTCCAATCTTCTGGTGCCTCATCTTTCCTCAGCGCCTCGTTAGAAACCGACCTTATCCCATTTACCCCTGCATGCCCGGCGGCCTTCAGTTGGTCCGCCTGATTTCCCTTCCGTAACGCCTTTCTCACCTCAAACTCGGAAAACTCCTCGACTGGCCCTTCAACAACGTCTCGCTTCAGATAGTCAGTCCATATGTTTTCCTCATTCATCAATTTTTCCATATAAATAATACTTCCACACCCTTCGAACGCCCTCATCTTCCGTCACCAGTCTTCCATCTGAATCCTTCACGCATGCAATCCTCTCGACATCCTTACTCTCATTTTTCAACTTCTTAACCATCTTGAACATCCGCTCCATTTCCCCCCTTCCCTTCAGCTTCTCATTTACCTCCATCCTCTTTCTCTGTTGCGCGGCACCCACAACCTTTTGACAATTTCTTCTTGCGCTACGATATTTCTCCTTAAGCTCTGGTTCAAGATGGCTACCCTTTGCCTTGCACCAGGCATTGTAGCGCCTCCTCTTATCATCGACCGCCCCTCTCACTTATTTATTCCACCACCAATTCGATTTACCCTTGTTTCTCCTTCCCGACGTTTTACCGCAGACCTCAGCAGCTCATTTTTGCCCCTCTCCCACGGATCACTTTCAGACAGTTTCAGCTCGTCACGATATGCTTCCTCAAACATCCCATCTTTAAACTTCCACGCTTTCACTTTCTTTACCCTTTCCACTCTCTGAGACCTCTTCTTCCGCACTTTTAGATCACACACCACAAGCCCGTGTTGCCTGACGTATTCTTCGTTTTTTACAACATTCACTTTACGCACCAAGCGCCGTTCTGATTGCTTCATGACACAATAATCTATCTCACTCTTCCCTTCTCCCGACCGGTACGTAATTCTACGGTCATCATTTTTCGTAAACCACGTGTTACACACCGTCAGCTCCCAAGCATCGCACCATTCCAACAGCCTTCTTCCCTCAGCATTACATCCCCCATATCCATAACCTCCATGTACCCCATCAAAGCCTCCCCTACCCTTCTCCACGTGGCCGATGAAGTCTCCTCCAACCCACAAGGATTCATCAGCACTCACTTACCCAATTTCATGCTCCAGTCCATCCCAGAATGCTTCTTTCTCCCTCTGAGGCCTCCCTGCATAGGCAGACACAATCTTCCAAATCACGCCCTCAATCACGATCTTCATTACAATCATCCGTTCACTCACCCTCTTCACCTCCAAGACCTTGGAAACCAAACGTTTCGCAACCAGGATCCCGACACCCCAATCCCCTTTGTACAAGAAAAAATTGGCTAGTTACTATTGTGCTAGAACATCTACTCCCATGATCAACTAGTTGTCCACTAATTGAGAGTGCATTGTGCTCCAGGGCCATTGTGCACTGGAAATGCCTTCTGGAACTGGAAAGACTGTCTCCCTTTTGGCTCTTATCATCGCATATATGCAAGCCCATCCTCATGCCATCACCAAATTTATCTACTGCTCTCGTACTGTTCCAGAGATTGAGAAGGTGAGCAAATATGTGCTATATGGTTTATAAAGGATAGCATTTCACTACTTTTTATAGGTTATTATTATTTAGAGTGGAATATTTCAATTGATAACTTGATTAACCTATCATTGCAAATCTAATCAGTTTACATAGAGATCATTGGTGGTGCAGAAACAGAGGTTGGAATAACCTCCAACCGAAGTCTCTGATGATAGATTAGTGACAGAAAACTGTACATTTGCTAAACTCATTTTGAGAATTAAAAAAATCGGTTCAGATCTTAAGAGCAATCACATCTTCTTTGTTCACATCTTATCCCACTTTCATGTGGGTTCACTGGTTTTGATCAGTCGGCTCTTGTACTTTTCTCGACAGCTCTCCCACCTTTGTTGTACCTCTAGTTCTTTCATTCCTGATCTGGTCCAGCTTTGTTACCTCCCGCACATCCATCTTGTCTGACAACTGTCTTGTACACTTTTCCCCTAATCCTGTGGTTAACTCTTCGATTGCATAAAACTCCCGATACCTTCTTGAAATTGTTCCATCCCGACTGAATTCTATGGGCAATCTCTGTGTCTAGTTCTCCATCCTCAGCCACAAGCGATTCCAGGTATTTATACTTGTCACCTTTCTTTAAACTCTCCCCTTACAGGCTTATATCTCTCCCTAGACCTCAGTAGTAGGATCTTAATTAACTCTACTCCACCCCCACCGCAATGACCTCGTATTCTGTCGTCTTGGCTTCCCTGTTCTCTATAGTCCTCATCCAATCCTCCAGTTTATCTTCCACCACCTTTTTCGAATGTCATACAAGTCAATATCATCTATACAAAGAGCATGAACCAAGGAGGGGGGTGTTCTTTTATCACCCCCATAACTAATAATATTGTTATTGTCCGGATCTGCTGAGATGGAATGAACTGACAATGTCATCGACTCCATGCACACTCTTGTCCAGAGTGTCGCGATAAGATTGTTGCTTCTGATTCGAAAGGTCTTTTGGTCCCTGCAATCTGTCATCGTTGTCAGTGTCGTCCTAACCTGGCGGAATCAGTCTGTCTGTCTCGCAGACAACACTACTGTGGATAGAGAGCGACGGTATTGCTCTATCAGGTGGAAAGGTGGGAACATACAGTAGAGGAACGAACACCTTTGTTAATTGATGGCATTTTTTGGCGAATCAAGAGACAGCATTGACTGTGTTCCTGATGTTCGACAGAAATTAAAAGAAGGCCTATTTTTCACCAGCATATATGCCACCTCATATGGCATGCGTCATCTACATCGTACACTGTCAAATATGTCGCTACTTCAATTTGCAATGAAAGGTAGGACTTTTAAAAAATGAAGGTGAGAAGGTAGCAAGCGAATACTATAAAGAAATGCGGTTATTTAGTACTACTGATTTGATGCTGCCTAATGTCCAAGATGAATAGATCAGAATAGATACATCACAAACTGGAAAGTGGATATCGAAACACTTTTGATACGATATCTATCGATCAAACAAATTTTACTGGCCCATAACTATGAACTGCGATATTACAGAAACTATATAGAAAGTATAATAAGTCTAGTTTCCTAATTAAATCGGTGGCATACATTTGTATCTGCCTTTAAAAGGCGGTAGTTAGTACTTTTGTTTTGCAAGTACATTTCTTTGTGCAGCTTGTACATCCACCCCAATGGATTCTCTCTACTCTTGGCAGGTGGTGGAAGAGTTGAAGAATCTGGTCCGCTACTACGAAGCGGAAACGGGGCTGGGTCCGGGGGGCAGTGGCCTGCTGGGTCTGGCCCTCAGTTCGCGCAAGAATCTGTGCATCCATCCGGAGGTGCGGCGAGCTGGGGAGGGCAGTCGTGTGGATGCCGGATGCCACCGACTCACGGCCAGTTTCGTGCGGGACAAGCACCAGCGCGACTCGACAGTGCCCGTCTGCGATTTCTTCGAGGTGAGTGGAGAAGGGGGGAGGCGAGGGGTGGGGCAGAACGGCGTGATCTTCTACTACTGTGACACACGAGGTTGTTGTTGTTGTAATTCTCTGTCGAAGAGACGCGTCCGCCTCCCGACCTCCCGGAAGAGAGTGATGACAGATAAGAGAGAGAAAATAGAGTAGTTACTTTCTGAGTAGTAAAGAGGGGTGACCTCTGGGGCTGAAGATTGCATTCCAACTTGGCCCACTGTGGTTTGTTGTTCGCTCCTGTTTAGCTGTGCTGGTCCTCTCCTAGGCATACATCTCATAACCTTGATCTCGTTATCTGTGATAATCTCCATTCTGAACATTTTTCCTATATTTCATATTCTAACTGCGATCTGCAGCTTATTACTATTTGAAGATGGGACATCTCCCTAAAATCAGTCCAAAGCGGATTTCGCTATTTTTGGAGGAATATGGTGAAGAGTACTGGCGATATGAGGCCTCCTTGTTGAACCCTGGACTCCAACTGAGACTCTGGTCTTTCCAGTCGGCTTCAACTTACAAATCAAGTCATAGTTTTGCGATTGTCGTCCAAACGAATGCTTATATGTTGTTGTTTTTAATTTCAGGAACTGGAAAATCTCGGTAAATCTAAACCCATTCCTCCCGGTATCTACAGCTTGGTGAGTCTCTGTTTCTTAGAAGCTGTGAACATTTTTCATTGCTAGCGACCGCTAACCTGTGAAAATATGACGTTATAAAGGCCGTACACAAGAGTGGAGAGTAATTCGATTGGCATTACAGTAATAAAAACAGAAAGTACTTAAACCGCGTGTCCATTTTTTGTCCAGTACATATGTATACTGTTGATTCCATTTCAGGAGGATTTGAAGTCGTATGGTCGGAGGCGCGGGTTTTGTCCCTACTTTTTGGCCAGGTACACGGTAAGAACTCTGGAAGGGAGTGTGTTGACTGGAAGCTGCTTTGCTATCTCACTCTGAACATTTGTAGTTGACCCATGCGAATATAATCGTGTACAGCTACTATTATCTGCTCGATCCCAAGATTGCCAACTTGGTCTCCAAAGATCTCCCAAAAACATCCGTCGTGGTGTTCGACGAGGCCCACAACATTGGTAAGTACGGACGGGAAAGACAGAGGAGGAAAGAGAGAGAGAGAAAAGTAGAGAAACTAAGTCAGAGGTAACGTAGCACTTTTTTGTGCATGAGCAGGACACTCCAGCCACGAGAAGGCGGCTGCTGGAGGCAGGTACTAGTTGTTGCAGGATTAATTGATTTATCAAGGTCATGGTTGAATTATGTCGAAGATTTTGAAATTTCTCTCCTTTTTGCTTCCCTCCATTCTATACTCCCTCTCTCTCCCTCTCCCCCTCTCACTGCCACCTCTCTCTCACTCATTCCTTTCCTCACTTTCTCACTCCTCTCCTCTCTCTTTTTCTCTCGATGTCTTACTCCCCCTGTTTCTCTCACTCTCACTGCTCTCCTCTCTCATTTATTCTCTCTCACACACCTTTCCTCATTTTCTCACTCCTCTCCTCTCTCTCTCTCTCTCTCTCTCACTGCTCTCCTCACTTTCTCACTCCTCTCCTCTCTCTTTTTCTCTCGATGTCTTACTCCCCCTGACTCTCTCACTCTCACTGGTCTCCCCTCTCATGTATTCTCTCACTCACTCCTTTCCTCACTTTCTCACTCCTCTCCTCTCTCTTTTTCTCTCGATGTCTTACTCCCCCTGACTCTCTCACTCTCACTGCTCTCCCCTCTCATTCTCTCTCACTCCTTTCCTCTCTTTCTCTCTCGCTCTCACTGCTCTCCACTCTCATTCTCTCTCCCTCTCCTATTCTCTCATTCTCTCGATTTTTCATTATCTCTCCCCATCGCTTCTCTCGCATACCTATTTCAATGTTTCCCTTTGTCTTGGGCAAATACATTGCAAAGTTCATTCTACGGCATGTATGTTCCCTCCTCCAGACAATGTGTGCATTGAATCAATGAGTTGCACCATCTCCAGACGAACACTGGACAAATGCCAGCAGAATTTGAACACTCTCCACGACAGGGTCAAAGGGTAAGCAGATTTGATAGTACACACAATAGCTACAGACTTTCGATCTGTGAACTCATTGTAGGGCTGTTTCCTTCTCCCTTCCTGCTCAGAATCAAAGAGCAAGATGCAGAACGGCTGAGAGATGAGTACAACCGCCTGGTCCAAGGACTCAGGGAGGCCAATATTGCCCGCGAGACCGACCTAGTTCTGGCCAATCCGGGTAAGCTGACCTTGACCTAGTTCCTTGATAACTGTTCTGCTACTCACGGTTTCCTCTTCTCCCATTTCCAGTTCTACCTGACGAAATTTTGCAGGGTGAGTAAGGTGTTTAATTGCATGTTCTTAGTATATAGAAATCAGAGGAAAGAGTTGAACCCTGAAGAAGGAGGTTAGGGAGATATTGAGATTTGTCGCAGGAAGGACAACAAGGAGAGGAGTCAAGGAAGGAGAGGCGACAAGTGGAAAGAGCTGGACAGTGAAGTAGGTGGTGGGGAGATCTTGAGGAGACTCGTCGCAGGAGGGACAGGAAGGAGAGGCGACGAGTGGAAAGAGCTGGACAGTGAAGGAGGAGGTGATGGAGATCTTGAGAAGACTTGTCGCAGTAATTCTTTCAACTTTGTTGGTATTTAGTATTTGGTAGAGCTTCCACTAATCTATTTGTGCCCACCACTTAGTGCCCCACCGAGCGGCCACGAGGCCGACTCAGAAGATCTGTGCCAGCTGGCTTTGCTGCGTGACAGCGATGAGAACGACGCGAGACCGGGTTGGTGGTTTGAATTGCGTCACTTCCCCCGACTGTCCGAAAAACCGACCTACCAACTGGCCGTGGCATCTTATGCCCAACTGGTCGATGGACCATCAGAAACTTCCGGCTCCCATCTGGTTGCCGACTGGCTGGCTGAGGGATTGATCCTTCGCAAGATCACCCAATTGGATCCCCATTTGAGGTAAGACTGGAATCAATGCTGATGGTGATTCCAGGGGATTTGGGTCTGCGGGGTGCCATGACATGTGTTAATAAACGTCGGAATTCTATGGGAATGAAGGTAGAAAGCCTGGGATGGTAGAAAGTTCCACATGAGAAGTGGCAAGAGCCGTTCATGAATGGGATTCTGTGTTCAAGGCTCCCGGAGAGTGATCAATCTATTTCTATGGAGAATGAGGGGTTGAGAATATCATTCCAAGTTGTTAGGTACGTTGTGAGAGGAGAAGTAATCAGTGCAAGACTATATATATGTTAACAAGTATTAATCTCAGTCTATACATTACTCTATATTTTGTCATTCCCCGCTAAATATCTGATTGCTTAAAACGATTTTTGATCCGTTCCATCTACTAACTTCAAACTAACTTTATCAAACGGACAGTTTCACTGGATTAGAAAAATAGATTATTTTCGGATATGATATACACCACAAGATATCCACTAGAACACCGGTTTCGAGATTGTATACTTCTTTACTAGTTAAGTAATATAAATATCCTCTTTAAATTTATCTGAAATGTTCCTAGTTAGTTTTTACGGCATTACACATTTTTTTAAAAATTATATTTTGCAGACTCTCTCAACTTTTGTGCCAGAAACAGTTTGATAAAGCCAAAGAATTAGCAAGCACTTATTCTCTGGACATAGAGGTAAGCAATTAATTGCACGAGAAATGTTTAGAATGCCACCTATCTTTAAGCAAAATTGAGATTGTATTCTATGTAAACAATTCTTATCAATTCCAGAGCGTTAGTCTTAAATGTGACATAATATAAACATTATTTAGTCTGTCTAATAATGTTTACTGTGTCAGTCATACAGTTTACCATATTATAGTAATTAGTAAATTAAATTAAATTACGATTATCATAATTGAAAAGAGTCGTTTTTTTATTGATTTTAATAACCAGATTATTTTGGTTCACGAACTCTCGAGTCTACTCTCCGATCAAATCCCAATCGAGCTAGCTGATGCCCATAGTGGGCGAATACTCGAATGTCTGCGCTCCATTAAAGTGAGTACATATATGGTGTGTTTTTAGTGTAAATATTTTGCCCGGTCAGTTGAGATGTTATTAGTGATGCAAAATGCATTGTTTTAAACTGGAGATTATCTTTTGAATCATTTTTTTCGTCACGTAATTTAGCGTAAAAATCGGCCGTTTTGCAGAATAAAATATATTAATGCACTAAAATTCTATTGATTATTCAATCTAGTAAATTTAAAATGATCTTTCACATTATTAAAAATGACTTACAACAGATATCTGTGAGGCATAGAATAAATTTGCTGTGTGAACAGTCAGAAGGCAACTCGTTTTGAATGAACGAAAAGTGGTTTTCCCTCTACTGCACATGAACCTCTTGGAATGTTCCAACGACTCCTAAGAAAATGTTCGGATTGCTAAAATTTTTGACGGACACCCTGCTGTCAATTCATAAATTATTGTGAAGCATTGGAGGAACCACTTGCATCATTTTCAGGTTTGAATTGAAACAAAATGGGAAAACATCTTTGGAAAATGCAATAATCAAATGTTCCCAGAGACTTCATTACTTCCAAGAATGCGGCTATTCTTCTACAGAATCCGGTTTCACAAATGCACCATCAACAAGCAGTAAAGCGAATCCCGGCAAAAGTTGTCTTTGTGGGAGAGACAGCCATTGGTCGACTGGTATTGATTTTTACCGAGTGGGAATTCTTGAGAATTCCCTGCGAAAGTTTGTTTTTTGTAGTCTGTCCCGTATTCTCGGTGAACTCCGTGGAAAGTTCGCCGACATTACTTTTCCGAATGACGCATTCTCAAACAAAATTTTATCTCGGTAAAAACCGTTCGGCGACCTTATCGTGTGTTGGTGTCCACTTGACGATATGACTGTTGTATAAAAATCTTAGATTTTCCAACATACGAATAACTCACAAGGAAACTAGGCTGGTCGTTGGAATTGTGCTTATAACTATTTTTAGAGTCACTCACTATTGGCTGATCGGATTAAATACTTGTTGTAGGGGAAAGGTTCTGCTGTGAAACCGAAATAATTTGCCGGGTGAAAATTTCATCGGTGAATATTTACTTGTAACTAATTGCAACCAGTGAATCTGTTTTAAATACATGATCTATTATTAACTCTATGCATGCCTGTTCGATCTATACCATTGTATTTTTGTATATTTGGAAAACGACTGCACTGCTTAATATTCTCGTGCTCTGACATCCAGAATTTGGCCGGGTATCCCGATTTGGTTCAGTTCTGTTTGTCTGCGGCTCTGCCAATGTGTGACGGTCAGTTGGACCTTCTTTACACCATTTACCGGAAGGTGAGCGTTTTCCCTTGTCACACTCCGTCCGCCAACCGTTCAACTAACTCACTGTTTCTCCACCCCATATAATTGTTTAGCTGAACTCAACGACAACAACCGATATGGACTTGCTAGCTAAGGTCAGTTATCAAATGCTATTCTCGGTTTTACAGTATATTTTTCACTGTCCTTCATTATTCCCTATTCCAATTTATTTCGATGGCTCCAATTTCAATTAATTCGTGCTTTCTATCAGGTGTCTGTTATCACCAAGAAGTTTAAAGCGTATTTGCATATTGAAGATGGAAAATATCTGTGGTAAGATGCAATTCTGCGTAATCAGTTTATATTTGATCCGAGTCTGATACATGATGATATGCGATGTCCAGAAAACATTTTTGCATCCTTTAGTCTCTTGTTTCTAATAATGAAATAAATGCATGTGATGTGTATCCGCAGCCAGTCAAAGTGGTACTACTTCCGCGAAAGTGATATCGCAGAGCAGTTCATGCAGCTGATCAGCTCGCTAGAAGTGGACAAGGCATTTCTTGTGTGGTCCCTCTTCAAAGTAAGTACCAAATACGATGCGATGATTATTCTTCTTGTGTATCTCTTACTCCCCCCCCCCTGTTGTGATTAACAACCTCCCTAATCAGAGTGACCTGGTCGGCTGGTTGACCCCGGATCGAGTTGACACCATGCTCCACCATTTGTCTTCTCTCCGACCTGCCAGTCCCGCTTGTGACGCGGTACATGTGTGGATTCGTACCGAGTTGACACCGTCTGTGGTGGATCATCTTCCGGACGCTTTAGTAAGTTAACTGTACTACTAGTTAGAATCAATATTTGCACGTTTTAATTGCCCGCGTGGATAATTTTATTTGTTCTACTGTAGTGCTCATGATTAATTTATTGTACTTTTCTTAAGATGCAGAAAATTCAGCTGTTTCATTATGCTACTTAATAATGTTTTATAGTAGTATTTGGATTTACATCTATTTTTAGCTGCTGCTGATAGAAATAGACATAGAAATTTTTTGCTATTTGATTTTAATATACCAGAAACCCATTGCAGCTTCGCTTGCCAAAATAGTTGAGATGGCCGTGGAGTGTGTAGTCAGAAGAATCCGTATCTGCACAGACTCACTGTCCGGGCTCTAACTACTAGCCAGAGGACCGACGGAACAACCCACCAACCTATCCAGGAAAGTTTGGCAGCTACTTAACAGCTCAACG